>SCHK01444653.1:0-31366 GCA_004124795.1 Poropuntius huangchuchieni
TTATTATTATTATTATTATATTTCACACTTACATTTCCCCAGACACTTCTACAATCAATTTACTGTAATCTCATAATCCAAAATGTAAGTGTAAATAAGACCTGGTGTTTAAATTAGAATTCATTTTAAGATTATTTGATTATTGTGAATGCAAAAAGTAATAGTTTTATCTTACAAAACATTTTTCTTCCTTAATATTAGTTACATTAGTTAGTTATTAGTTAGTCTTGTATATTTCTTCATCAAGTACAGTATAGCAATACAGCAATACATTATGAACTTCGTCACATTTAACAGTCCCATGTGTTTTTAATTTCAATCTGTCTGATATCTGAAAATACTCAGTCTGGATCCTAACACAAGACAACTTGAAACAAGAAACAAAACCAGAACGGGGCTAAACTTTGACAGTCCCCCGAGAGCTATAATTATAAAGATAAATGAACAGACATTCCAACAGTGACAAAGAGAAAATTCAGGCCCTGAAATTGAAGATGCTAGAAACATTGCAATTTATGATAAAGATCTATTTTAAGAATCGCCTTCCTGTTTGCACAGTATCTTAATTTCCTCCCCCGATCATCATTAAATGATTTTCATGAGGAAGAAATTTTTTGGCTTCATTTACGAGAAGCTAAAATCTTCAAATGGTTGTTTTAGGGACTAAAGGGACCAATGAAATTTTCCCACAGACAAGGTCAAGACTCATGTTTACTTAAGAGGCTACATGTTTCGTTCTCACATTGAAGGAACTCTTGGTATGGTAGGGAGCCTGGGGTGCACAGACAGCCCACAACGAGCACATGTTTTTTTTTTTTATACCAATGAGAGGTTTAGTCTGAAAACCGTGCCGAGTTACAGCACACACAACATGTTTTCTCCTTTCTCAGGCTTCAAGTGGTTTGGAAGTCTCACCAACCTCCGGAGGAAATCAGACTCCCAGAAGGACGATGTCAAAGAGGTGTCCGACGATATGGGCATGCATCCACGCAGCCCGAGCTACGCCAGCTCCAGTGAAATGTACACGCACATGGGCACCATGCCACGTAACCCGAAGAAGGACAAAAACTTGAAGAAGGGCAAGTCCAAGGACAAGACCAACCTCAGTCTGAGTCAAAGCATGAGACCTCCACAGGACCATGTTGTTGATTCCCCCCTTCTCAGCGTACTCTCCGGGAAGGGCCTGGAGGCCCTGGAGAGCCCCATCTTGGAGGACAAGCCAGCTGCAGGAACCAGAGATAATCACGTTCAGAATCGTGACCTTCCACCTCCACCGACAGTGGATGGACTCTCAACAAAGCTGGAAGATGATAAGGAGCCATTAGTTGACTTCAAGCCACACATTGATCCACCAAATGTATGTCTAGAACCTTCACCAAATCTAAGTCAGAGCAAAGAGCCAGACATCCAGCCAGTGCTGCCCAAGAAGAGACATAAAGAAGGAGACACCTCCATGAAGGATGCTGAGCAGCTCCAGGTGGATGGTAATTTGCTTCAGTTACCTCTGAAACACGGCAGTCAAGTGGAGCAGAAGCAAGCAGTAGAGGAAGATGCTAAAATAAGATCAGACTGCAAACAAGACTGTCAGGAAGAGAAGGAGCCTAACAGGTAAGAATCAGTTTCTTGATTCTTGAATCTGGCATCCATTGTTTGTTTATGCCCACCCTTGCGAAAATTAACCATGGTTTTACTACACTAACGATTGTTTAACCATGGTATTTGTAGTAAAACTGTGGTTAGTCAACACGTCAAAAAAAAAAAAAAAACCTTGACTACATTTTTACGATAATAAAACCATGGTTAGTTTCCGTAAAGGCTAAGTACAGTAGCTGAGTGAGTACAGTACTTAACGTTAAAGATGAAATGTCGTTCACAATTCATTTTAATTAAATATCATTATGTATTTATATTGAATGTGTGTCATACCGAAAAACAAACGCTATTAGGAAATGGATTTGTGACTGTATGTCGATGTGTAAATACAGCAGTGCCACATGAATGCTATTGTTCTGACAAACAGCAATGTGATTTTTACACAACAATTCAATAAACAAGAAGTTAATATTGAGCAATTTTAAACATAATATTGCTGCAATTCGTTCCAAACAAAGCCAAAGTTGCTGAACCGGAAGTTGCTGCCGACTTTATTCCAGTGTAGTGGCGTATTTCCAACTGAAACGGAATATTGAATAGAGAGCATGGTTTTATTTTTGTGCTCATCCTATTCTGCCCGGTTGGAGGGGTGTGGTTACGAATACTCTGCCCAAACCGTTAAACTGGCTTCATCAGAAGGAATGCCATTCCAGAGTGGAAGTAAATGTTCAGATTTTGATTAAAGATTATACATGACAAACTTGAAAAAAATTTTCAGTGGACAAACTTGCACAGATTAATTGTTCACCTCAAGACTAGCAATGTGCGCTAAGAAAATAAATAAAGTCAAAGTAAATAAAGTCTTGAGGACTGTAACAGTTACAGGACTGACAAGAGCAAAACTACAATCCAATAAACAAGAAGTTAATATTGAGTAACTTACGTTTTAGATTCAATTTGACGGTTAATGTGTGTATTTTTGTTTCACTAATGAACACAGTTCTATTCTATACGAATCCAAAGCCAAATGAATCTTGGCATGTCTTGCTGCAACAGGTGTGATTCATTTCTGAATCATTCAGAATTTACAAACAAAACATTTGAATGAATGACTCAATGACTCGCTCGAAAGACAATCACTTTTCGCCACCTACTGGTAAACCGAATGTAACCCACAGTCAGTTTTGGGTACATTACTCCAAAAAAGTAATTAAATACTAGTTACTAATTACATCTTCAACAGTGTAATTAAATTACTGTACAAATTACTCTCTCCAAAGAGTATTAATCATAATTTCTAAATCCTATATCAGCCTCGAAGTTAATGATACAAGGATATCATTATCATCAAGTTAACTACATAAATTATTCTGGTCACACTTTAGATTAAGGTCCAATTCTCACTATTAACTAACTATTTACTATAAACTAACCATACTTTTGCCTCAATATATTCCTAATTACTGTTTATTAATACTTAGTAAAGTAGTTGTTGACAGTTAAATTTAAGAATTGGGTAGGATTGTGGAGAAGGCCATCAGAATAAGACATTAATATGTGCTTTGTAGGTAAAAAATAAGGAGCCAATATCCAAGTATTACACTGTAAAAAATAAAAGTTGACTTAACTTAAAAAAAATTGAGGAAACCCGTTGCCTTAAAATTATTAAGTAAATAATAATTTAAAAAGTCAAATGAATGAAAAAGTTCACTTAACTTATTTTTTATTATTATGTACTTAATTTTAAGGCAACAGGTTTCCTAAATTTTTTTAAGTTAAGTCAACTTTTCACTTTTTACAGTGTAGTCATAGATAGTTAATAACCAGCTAGTTATTGAGAATTGGACACTAAAGTGTTACCAATATTTTTATTAACTCAAAGTATTTAAAGTGAGATGGTTAGATGAGATGGTTTTTACATCAGGATTGTTTCTTAGCTCGGTTCAGCCATGTTGTTCCTGGCGTGTAAATGGCTGGTAATGAGCTCACAAACCTGTGAATGTTTGATCAATGGGGTCAAACAGTGTTTCAGCAGTGACCCTCATAAATTCACATCAGTCACATTAGTGGGCAGCAGAGAGCAACAGGGAGAACAGACATTCAGAGGAAACTGCTGTCCATTCCTCTCAGCTTCCCAAAGGGACTTAACAGACCGCAAGATGTAGACCGTGAAACTTGAATTAACAATTTCAGGAACTCTTCATTGCGCCTTTTTTTCTCCGAAAACAGTTTTTATTGTTGATTACTCATTCAGAAGTGTTGTTTGAGTATGAAGTTGCACAAGAATCTAAGGTGAGTTTGTCATTGTCAGTATGTTGTTTGTGTCGCAGAGTAGAAGTCAAAAATTCACTGGTTATGTTTACAAAATTCATGGTTATTCACAATTTAGTTCTGCTGAAAAATTCGAACAATTTTTGTAATTTTTTTATTTTAATTTTTATTATATTTTGATGATAGTGGTAGATGCATTGCTTTTTACTTTTAATTTTTTTTATAATATAAAATTTTGTAAATAGTGAACTTAAAAAAAGTGAAATATTAATGACCTTTATACACACTGTAGACTTTGAATTCAATATAGCCTTTACAAAAGAGAACTGTGGTCATAAATGTTGTAGTTATAGTATCCAATTATAATACGTTGAGATATAAAGAAAAAAAAACATGGCACTATAATGGTATCTTGTCTTGAACACTGTTTTAATACAGGCAAACTGCATATGCCACATAAGCATTGTCCTCTTCTAATTATATTGTTCTCAGTCAGAGCTCATTATAAACGACACCTGGTTTGTTGTTTGCAAGCAAAATCTTTTATAAACACGGCTGAGGAGGATAATGATGTGAGGTCAGCCAGCACAGCTGGAGGATGTGAGAAACGTCTTCAGGAAACTGTGTTAAGTGTTTTCCTGCTTTTGTATTCAGTGTCATTAAGAGGACACAGCTTCAGCTACACCTTTTTGTGTTATAATAATAATGAAAATAATAGTTAATATTATATTATTTTTGCCACTTCGCATGCAGAATAAATGAGTCATGGCATGTATATAAGGATTTTCTTCAATGTATGATTTTGCTTCCACACCACAAGATGTCAGTAAAAAAAAAACTTATTTGGTGCACACGAAGGCCCACAGAATTTTTTTTTTTTTTTTTCAGATTTTTGATTTTAAAAATTCTTATTCTTGTTTTTAAAAATTTCTAACTCTTATTAGAAATTCTAATTCTTAAAAATTACCAACTCAGTGACCTGCAGAAAATAACAACAGATTTGCTGAGCATGTGAAGGACCTTTGCTTCATTTCCTGTTTGTATATCTATACTGCTTTCATCTCTGTGTTTCAGAACAGAAACACACTTTGTTTCACTGTGATTGAGTGTCGAGGGCATTCATATATCATCTTTTTCAGTGTGGGCAGTGGTTTCCACACACTTCTGCTTTACTGGAACTTTTCCCATGCTGAAAGCTGTTTCTTGGCCTGACCTGACAGTGAATTTTGTTGTTGCCATTTATCAAACCGCCTTGTTAAAAAAAGAAACACGCTTAAAGCAAGTTTGTTTCTCTCACACACCCACAGAAAAAAGGTACAAAAGCTGTCACATCGTCACTTAAAATTTTTTAAAATCCCTTTAAAAATGATGCATATTGAAGATACTAATATGCACACTTTTATGGTACTAATGCACACCCTTTAGGGATAAATAAGGTACAAAATTGTACCTTTTGAAGAGATACTCAGTGACAACTTTTGTACCTTGAGAGTGTAGTATTTTTGCCACTGGGCAGTATATTGAGATTTGAAATCTTTTCAGCCAAGACTCTTTCTGTTATTGGTATTAGAGTTTATTTTTAAAGTGTTTGAACATATTTACTGTTATTTTCAAGACACTTGTTGCCCATAAAAAAAGTTGGGGTTTCACCATCAGAACATACTGTTCATAGACATTTAAGATGAGAACTTTTGCTGTGTAAGCTGAAAAAAATAAAATTAAAAATAAAATCTTGTGTAAATATGTACTTTATGTAATGTGTATTATTGCCTGTTTAATGGATTTTAAAACGTTTTCTTAATGTAAAAGTATACTAATCAATAATGTATTACTTTTTATTTTTATTTTTGAGAATAATACTGCTTTCTCATTTACAATTGTTTTATTGGCCCAAAAAGAAAGACTTATTGGTTAAAAAAAAAAAAAGTGTTTCTTTGTGATTCTTTCATGTGTCATTTTAATAAAGTGTTTTAATAATAATAATATTCATATTACTGTGTTCAAAAGCTCTTTCTCTGCACTTCCTGTTTTTGGTTGAAGCTCATTTCATCCTGTCATTGATGTGGCGTGCAGTAGGAGGAACATAAACATGCTTTTCACTTCCTTTGGATGTTAAAAAAAGGTCATGTTCCTCTGTGACTTTGATATCACATCCTGAGGTGCAAAAAAACTTGTGATGAAATCCATCTCGCTACATATCTCACTCATGCTGTTTAACACTGAGGTGGCTTTCAACATTTTTCATATGCTTAAGCATTATGCGTTTATCTGTAATACTTGATTCTGATTGGTCAGTATTTTTGTAAGAGGACACACAGTTACAACTGCTAATTTTTTTATCATATAAAAACATAATTTTGACTTTTTTTTTTTTTCTTTTCACAGACATCTTAACACCACAGACAACCAAGGAGAATACGTGGAAGTAAGGCCTTTTTTCTTTCTCTTGTAACAAGTACAATCTAAATCTCTCATCTTTAATAAGGAGAAGCTGGAAGGAATTCTGTTAATATATCTGTGTATTTCTTCAATCTGTCTGTTCTTTGATTTAGGCTATATTTCAGGCTCAGTCCCTGACAACTTGCTGAATATGGTTATTTCATGCTTAATTAGGCACAATTCCTGTATTCATTAACTAAAAGCACCATTTGGAGATGTAATAAGAAATTAATCTAATGAGTTCTTTTAGTATGTGCTGATTTGGTGCAAATTAATGTTCTTCCTATTCCTGCCCTTATTTGCAGTCATTAAGATATTAGATTCTGCATTTAATTGCTGTGTAGTGAACCCTGCTGCCTCTAGATGGAGCTACAAACTGTTTTTTAATTTCTGAAGCTCTGTAAGCGAAGGTTAGGTGTGGTCAGACCCACATGACCCTATGCCTTCTGACCACACATTCTCATTTACACACACTGCATAAAATATGTGCACATAGATAGTGAAACTTCCTCTTTCTCAAAGACGCATTCACACACAATGATACACATGTGGCCCTAAATGTTTTTTTATTTTTTCATGTATTTATTTATTTATTCTTCTCAAGGATGGGAACTGATGTAAATTCTTGATTCATCTTAATTGTTCCATTTAATTGCTCTTTTATTACTTATGAGGAAATAACATTTGGAAAAATGTTGAGCTCTGCAAGTTATGTAACATATCACTAGTCTGTACGCAGGGTACTTCTGATTACTTGTAATCTGGATTATGTAACCAGATTCCAGAAAGTAAGTACTTGTAATTAGATTAGATTACATTTTGAATATTTGTAATCAGACTACAGTTACTTTTTATTGATTACATATTATTCACACAGTACATATTATGCAGTTTCTTTATGAACCACCTTGATGTAATGTTTAATGCACTTCATGATGTTACTAACAATGGAGGGAATATATTATTTCTCTTTTTATTTTAATATTAATATAGTATTCTATTATAATATACGTTATCCTATTTTTTTTTTTAAATCAACAATTTATGTTAATTAATAAATATTATTAACCACTCTGGTCACCATGGCAACCACCTAGCAACACCTTAGCAACATCCCAAGTACCCTAGCAACCACCTAGCAACACCTTAGCGATCACCCATGTACCATAGCAACCACATAGAAAGACCTTAGCAACCACCCCGGGTACCATAGCAACCACATAGCAACACCTTAGCAACCACCCCGAATACCTTAGCAACCGCATAGCAACACCCTAGCAACCCCCACAGGTACCTTAGCAACCGCCTAGCAACCACCCTGAATACCTTAGCAACCGCATAGCAACACCTTAGCAACCACCACGGGTACCCTACCAACCACTTAGCAACACCCTAGCAACCACCCCGGGTACAGCAACCACTCTGGGAACCCTTTCTTAAGCCAACTTCAAAGTTTGTTCACAAACTTTACCTGTCTAGTTTTAATATTAATATAGTATTCTATTATAATATACTTTATCCTCTTTTTTTTTTTTTTAAATCAACAATTTATGTTAATTAAACAAGTTATGTCAAAAGAAACCTAAAGGTAGTCAGATTATATTCCCAAAAATGTGTAATGTACTGAATTACATACAATTTAAGTACAAGTACAATTTTTGTCATGTAATTTGGAATCAATAATGGGCTACAATTTTTTACGTAATCTGCCCAGACAGACAGTACACAACTTTACCAGTCTACTGACTGAGCACTACTTTTTTTTTTTTTTAGCAACAGTCCTCGTGTTTATTCCATTAAAAATGGAACTTGTAACATAATTATGTTTATAAATAGACCTACCTCAGTGATTCAAATTCAGAAGCCAATGGCAAGTCTCCAGCAGCAGATTTTTTCAATATTTATATTTTTAGAAGTAAGAAGTAATTTTGTTTATTAAAATTATAAAATGTAATTTGGGTGTATGATGCACAGATAAATTACATAATGATAATTTATGTCATACGTAGAGTGACTCCGAAAAAGAAATGCAAAAAATAAAAAAGCAAAACACGTAAGGCCAAGCTCATTCAGTTCATTTTGAAAATAATCTCACAAGCAAGTGTCTTCATGATTGAAAGGATAAAGTTCTCAGGAAATTTCATTAAGACTTTAATAGGCTTCATCAGATTTCAGTGAAATCAGATTTGATTGAATAGACTACATAATTACACATTTTTATTTCTATGTGGTATGTTTTGTTTTTATTATTGTGTTGTTGGTGGATTTTGTATTTATTTTTTTGGTGGAATTTAAAAGCTTTTGTGAATCATGTTTACAAAATGTGTAGTTAATTTATCTAAATTAAAATCTAAATCCTAAAAGTAAAAAAAAAAAAAAAAAGCAATAAATGGACAGTATACAATTACAATGTCGTGGCTTTAATGTTTTTGTGACTGGGCATGTTTATGCATAAACCCAAGTAATAATTGAAAACTCTAACAATATCAATCATAAATCCAATGTCTTTGTTACTTAGTGAAGAAAAAAAAAAATCAGACATGACTGGTAGGAAAACACTTATGAAAGTTAAAATATACTGTATAGTCCGTTTATGTTGGGAGTGCATCAAGAGTATAACTGTCTATACCAGAAGGTGGCAGAAGACTGTTTTTTGATCAGTTGGTCTTCACTTTGAAGTGTTATTATGAATGTATTCCATGTTGAAAGGTAAGATGAAGATGTAAAATTAGAAGAACTGTCTTGACTTCATTGCTTGCTTGTTCTCAATCACTTTCATTTTTCTTCTCAAATTCTGGTTTAGACTACACTGAGCTCACTGTTTGATTCCCACATAGATTTTACATTTGATATCAAGTGGCAACAGTACCGTAACTGTTCATTGTACTTTCTTTAAAGGTTGGTATTGTATATATTGGTAGGTTTATTCATGGTTTTTTACGCATGTCAAACACCCTATCCATGTTGCCATGAGTATAATTTGACTAGTTGCAGAAGGTTATTGTAGTAGTTTATTGGATGCACAGCCTCCTTTCCCTCCAGTTCTTGGATGCCATCCTTCGCTCTCTTCTCCACCACAATATGAAACTTTAATGGTGTCTGAGTTAAAAATGAGTCTGTGCCCTGAATGTTCACTGTAATGGCAAAAAACAGCTCTTTCGACCGGAAACAGAGATGAACGACTGGTCTTCATGCCAGAACAGAATGTTCCCATAGGCCCAGGCATGTGTGATCTCTTGAGGTGTTCGTAATTGCGTTCTTCCATTCAGCCGTTGATACTGATGTTTATTTATTTATTTGTTTGCTGGGTTGTCAACTCATTATCTCGGCTGTTCCTAGATCTCACACCTTTCCCAGCACCTTAGGATTGAACTCCTAACCTCTCTGCTAGCCGCTAACGCCAATTAGCAGTTTCCTTTCTGTAATTGTATTACTGAAAATTCTACTGAAATATACCAAAGCTGATCTGCTGTAGCAGTACTATAGTACCAGCAGTAGTAGTATTCAGTGTAATTCCATGGGTGGTTCCCCATGTTTTTATTGTGCACCAGGCAAAAATCATAATTCAGAATGCCTAGAAGAGTAACAGTGCAATTCTCCTCAACAAGCCACATGATTCAAGTTCTCATAGTTAGAGGTTTTAAAAATTGCAATAGGAATAGTGATGCATAAGAAGACAGAGATGTAGAGAGAAGAACACCCAGGCTATGAATTGATGTAGACCCAGCTGGTGAAAGATGGGGGTTGTGATACCCCTCTTTTCCCCTCCCTCCTGTTTTTCAGCATGGAAATACATACAGAACAGCCAGTTATTCTGTTTAAATCAAATCACTACACAGCTCTGCATTGATTAGCCCTGTAAATTGACTAGGCCTCACTCGCTAACATGCTTCTCGTGGTCTTCTATTACTGCTACAGATCAAACCAAATGACCGAAGTGCTTGATCAGCGAAAGCAGTACAGACTTGGGCAAAAGCCATACCACATACCAACTACAATACCCAGAATTCCAATGGGGCCAAGCTCATTAATGTTAATGGGAAGGGGGAGGTAAGGGTGTTTGGGCCCTGTAGGCAGATGGAGGTAGAGACGAACCCCCTCCACCTCCTCATTATCAGTTTGCTCACAGAGTCTAGCTCCTCTCCATTGTACCGCTGCACCCTGCCTGCAGGACACTCACTGTGTAATTAATATTTAACCGAGAGAGAGATTGAATGAAAGATTGAGGAGGAGTTGTGAAGGAAAAGCCACGATCAGCATAGAAACACACAACAGCATGAGACTGAAAACAAGAAGTAGAGAGAGGGAACACAGAAAGTAGAGAACTAGGGCAGAGAATTAGGAAAGAAGTAAGAAATCAAGATCTCTTTAATGACTCAGTTGTTTATCTCCTTGCCATGAGATTAAAGGGATAGTTCACCCAAAAATGACAATTATGTCTTTAATTAATCAGCCTCATGTCGTTCCAAACCCATAAGACCTCTGTTCATCTTTGGAACACAAATTAAGACATTTTTGATGAAATCCGAGAGCTTTCTGATCTTACATAGACAGCAAGGTAACTATCACATTCAAGGCCCAGAAAGGTAGTAAGGGCATCCTTAAAATAGTCCATGTGACATCAGTGGTTCAACTTTATTTGAATCTACGAGAATACTTTTTGTGCGCAAAGAAACAATTTCTTCAAGTACCACGACACATGCGGTGCATTCCTCTGCTTGAATACAAGGCTTTGCATCTTAAACACCAGCACTAGCAATGCCAAAGTCATGGTTTCAATAGGAAAGAACTGGAAGAATAATGACTGTTTTCAAACACATCCGTCAAACAAACAGATATTCCCGCCCCAGTTTCACCCCATTGGTTGAGCCATTATTGCTGTGTTGGTCTGGTAAGGACACTTAAATAAATACCGCAATGCTTTTATATTACCACAAAGCCACAGGAAAACCAACCAACAAAAAGTCAATTTAAGCAGTAATTTCATCTCTCTCACAAATATCGTTCTGTGGTTACCATATGTGTGTCACCATGTGTGTGTCATATGAGACTCCTCATCATTTGTGTGGTAATAGCATGAAATCCTTTTCTCAGTTCATGCTCTCATGAGACAAACGCACACACAAACCATAACATATGATGTTAACCCACGCACTGGATTACACCACATGCTATCTTCTACTTTTTAATAGCTTCAACTTGACATTCATCCTCCCATTGTCTCAGGCTGATGAGCGTTCAACATGAAATGAACATGTTCTTACCGGATTATCTGCAAATGCACAATAGCATCAGAGAGATTTCTTTGCAGAGTGGGTCTCGTCTAATTATATCTTTTGTTTTTTCATTGTGTGGCTTCCCTAGGTGACACTGTAAGCTTCATCGCTCAGTAGTTAAGCTTTTTAGAGAACCAAATATGCACATATATAGACGCAAAATGCTGATGTGAACCTTACAGCCTTGCAGATGTCTTACCAGCTGTCTGGTTTTAAATGGTGGATTTAAAACAGCAGTGTCCATCCCTGCTCCTGGAGGGCCACTATCCTGCAGAGTTTAAGTCATTAAACACATCTAAACCAGCTTATAAATGTCTTCACTATCACTAGACACTTTTAGGCGAGTGTGTTGAGTCAGGTTGAAACAAACCTCTGCAGGACATTGCCCCCCAGGGCAACTGTCTTCCATGAAACACAAAAGGAGAAGTTTTGAAGAATGTCCAGACTGCTCTTTTCCATGTAGAAAGTGAATTAACTAATGCTGTGGAGCTCGAAGTGTATAAAGAAACTCTTTGCCAATTCAATTCAATTCAAGTTTATTTTTATAGCGCTTTTCACAATACAAATCATTGCAAAGCAGCTTTACAGGAAATTATGTTTCTGCAATATATGTATATACTGTAGAAACTTAATATATTTAACATATGTTGAAATTTGGTAATTCTGTATATTGTCTGAGGGTTGGCATCATCTGAGGTCCTCTGAGGGGTTTGCATCATCTCTTCTCAGGTGTTAGTTCACTTGCGTACTGTGTTTCACTTCTTCTGAAGCCATATGATTTCCTGTAACAAACAGATTGACATTTAAGTCATTATCCAATGAAATTCTACCTCCTCCACTTTAGCTCTAAAATCTTAGTGTGAAGTGTTTACTTACAAAACATGCAACCTTTCATGATGTGTCTTGAGGCATCAAGTTTGAATATGCAGAAGCAAAAATGAGAGCTAAATTTGAGATCTACAATTTTCTGTGAATAACAATTTAAATTTTGGTCTGTTCCTGTTCAGGGTGAGGAAATGACAGAATTTTTTGGGTGGACTGTTTCTTTTAATGATGCTGCTGTCAAGGCTTTGAGTTGGTTGCCATAGCAAGGCGTCCATTTTGATGCCACAATAGTCCCCAGGGAGCAAACGCCCCACCCTAAACTGTTGTACCAGAGTCAGCCTCATTTTATCTTGAGTAAGTATGTGTGTGTGCGTGCGTGGGTAGTATCCGATTGGGAATATTCAAGGACTGAGGCTCATTAGCAGGTTTTTACTACGTTCCTAGAAAATATAATTTTATTTCCAAGCACAACTCACATCTAAATAGCTCCTGCATGCCCAGACTTACAACATCAACTCTGATTTTTAAAAAAAAAAATACTTATACACCAACAGTCATGTGCGCCTGGATTTAAATGTTTTCTCTGCTTGTGTGACTCGATGGGTGTGGGAGGGTGTATGTGCATGTGGGTGAGTGTCTATAGACTCTTTTTCCCTGACTGCCCCCCCTCGTACTTTTCTTTTGCGGTCTTTCAAACCGGAATAAAAGGGAAAATTCCTTTGAGTAGGTGCTGAATGCGTGCGCCACATACCTCTTGCTTCTCTGTCTCTCTCCCCCCAGCATTGTTTGGAGCCCTGGAGGAGGGGGTGGGTGGGGTCTCGGTGCCTGCAAGCATCTCTCTCTTTCTACATCCCTCCCTCTCCCCCTCCGTCCCTCCCCCCACCCACTGCTTTCATCCAAGAGCGATGAGGTAATCCCTGCCAGCGCTGTGAAGCATAGCAAGCGCTAGAGTGAGAGTAAGAGGCAGTGGAACTGAGCAGGAGAGATATACTGAAAGTCAGAGAGGAAGAGAGAGAGAACGAGACATTGAGAGGGAGAGAGAGGAAGCCGGTGCAGATCTGAGATGACACTGTCTCTGGTGGAACAGCGATAGCACTGATCAGTTGCGGCAGTGGCTTGTGCACGGGTGAACACAAGGGGATAGGGACATGACCCGGGGCTTCTAGTGGACTCCAAGGGTGGAAGAGCCGAAGAGAGGAGGACAGGAGCCATGACGGAGAGATGCAGCCTGTGGAGTGCCCTGTCAGCCGCTGCCTGCTGCTTCTATAGGGGCTCCTTCATGCAGGTGCAGGTGAGAGGGGGGCCAGCCCCAGAATGCTTGTGTGTGAGTGTGCAGCTACAGAGTATGTGCATGTATACGCTGCGTGGTGCGTGAGAAAAGGTGTGGATCTGGATTACATCATCTTTAAAAATGCCTTCAGGAGTTCCTGCATGAGAAGTGGAGGAAGATGCATGTCACATTCGCAGTGTGTGTGGTGTATGTAAGCATACATATTGATTCCTGTGATTCCGTCCAGGGCATCTACTGGCAGGGAAGGGTGCCCCTCAGGGCTCTGTGTTTGGCCCGGTGCAATTGTGCAACCCCAACAACTGTGTCATTCCACCAGCCTCCGCTATGATATCACTGCACCGAGTGTGTGTGTGTGTGTGTGCGTATGTGTGAGTCTGTGTGCCGACTGGGCTCAGCTCACTTTGGCTCAGCTGTAACACTAGTGCTGATGATGCACAGTTGGATGAGCGGGCAGGCAGGGCTCTGTTGTCACCCTGCGGTTATGTAGTGGATTGTAATGGGCTCAGGAAACAGGAGAATGCATCAAAGTAGCTCTGGAGGTCATGCTTTTTATATCTGAAAGTGAAGATATATTGTTTCATGCAAGGCTCAGAATACAAAAAAAAACGTTGCGTTACTCTGACGAGGACTGATACATGATCTCAGAACAACACAGGATTTGAGTGGGAAGGCTGGAAAAAGGGAATGGGTGTCGTCTAATTGTCCTCTATTTCAGCCAACTTGGACTGGATAACAACAGTACAATTTTGGCTCTAAGTTTGGGTGGTGCACTAAGCACTATAGAAACAAGGACAATACTTCTTTGCCTCATCTACTTTTCTCACCCTCTCTGTTTGTTTTTCTGGTCCTTTTAAAATCAAAACAGAAGGCCTTTAAGTTAATGAAATTATAGTGTTTTGTTCTCCCCTGTTTGCCAGAGTGACAGATTTTCACAATAAATGCACGTTTGCAGGTGCAGATGGTAATAATAAAAAATGTGTCCCTATAAAAATAATGTGTACAATACATTTAGCATAAGTTATAAACAGTTTACAGGTTTCATATTCTAAACCTAAGGATACAGTTAGGGTAACCCTTACCATTATTTTCTCAGTTTAAAGTATCAATGCTTGTTTAATTTGAGAAACAACAAATTTGTGCATATCTGAAAGTAGGGTTAGGTTAGGTTAGGTTAGGTTAGATTAGTTTGTTTATGTTTATAGAGTATGTTTACAGTTCTCAACATTGCACAGGCAGGACTTGGCTAGTATGTATATAGCACAAGCTTAGAGAGAAACTTATATACTGTATAAGCACACCTCACACTTATGACAATTTGGCATATACTAAGAACAAAATTGAACTACTCAAATCCATGTAGGGGCCATAGATGTCCATAGACTGTCTGTAATGATGTTTGTGTTCGTCCCATTGGCCACCTGGGCTCAGAGCTGCACTAGGAGGAGATGACAGTGTCCCAGCTGCAGATTGATAATAGTCATTCTGATTTGATATTCACATGCAGAAAAACAGACATGGGTGAATTTCTTTGTGCTTTGAATTCTGTCAAGTACCTTAACCTTGTGTGTACCTTTGAGTTAGACAGGTTTTTACTTCATAACATTTACAAGATAGTGGTATAGGTAGATGTATTAGATGTTATAGTAATTTGGAAATCCTAAAATCCAGTTTAGATCCATTCTCCCATTGATCTCAGATGTGTCCCTGCAGATTCTGATGTTGTATTGCTTTTTGTGCCAATTCTTCAGCCTCATTACCAGTAAAGATGGTTGCTGTCTTGATTTTAATTGGGCTAGGCTACTACATGTTTATCATGGACAGCATCAACCCCAAATCCTCCATCTGCCTCTTGCAGTTGCACTTTGATTGTTTCATCTTAATCCCCACATTCTCTGCCGGCTGGCAGCTTGACGGTCCTTTCGTCTATGACCCCACTTGCATATGTGGTCATGCTAGTTTTAACCACATGGGTCATGGAACCACATTCACAATGGGGGTCCAAAACTAATACCCCATTACCATTTACACAGATTCCAGACACATTAACACTGGTGTAATTGTCTGCTTTGGTAGGTCATTTTTCTATGCTGGTGCATGATTCAGTTGCAAAGATTTCCCCCAACCTCTCTGCCTTCCAGTTATTACAAAAAAATATTAATTTCATATTCAAATATTCAGGGGTATGACTCTCCCTCTCCCCTCTTTCTTTCTTCTCTTTTTCTTGTGTTTTCCTTTCTATCCTCTCCAAATCCTCTCTGGTGCCGCTGTCTCTTCCCCAGGGCTGCGGCGGCTTAGCAGCTGTTAAACAGAAAAGTTCAAGAGTAAATCTGCCTGTTACTGAATGTGAGGATAACCTAATTACACTGGGCTGTTTTCTCTCCTAATGAACGCCATGCAGATTTTGGAGTGCCTGGATTTTTTATATGCCTCCCCCCAAACTGCTTCTGTACCGATTTCTTCTCATCCCTTTGATGAATGTGGCTGAACTAGAAGTCCCTTAGAGACTGGATTAGTCTTCATTCATATTGTGTATACTTCTCAGACTAATGATGTTTGTTCTGCTTTGCTTATCACGCAAATGAAGACACTGAAGTTGTCAAAAATGCTAAATTAGACACAGACCATCTGTGCAAATGTTGGATGTATTTGTGCATCACACTGCCCCAACAAATGCTAACATTTCTAAAGCCGTCTGCTTGATTTAGAAAGTTACGTGCTGTCATTCTTATACTGCCTCAACAAACATTAGCAGCATGAGTATCCAATCCTGTTCCTGGAGGACCACCTTGCTACAAACTTGCTCCAACACACCTGCCTGGAAGGTTTTATAAATCCTGAAGACCTTAATTAGCTATTTAATATGTGTTTAATTGGGGTTGGCCTTAAACTCTGAAGGAAGGTGTCCCTCCAGAATCAGGTTCAGACACCCTTGACCTACAAGGTTACCTCACTGATCCAACAAAACCTATCAACCGCATTTACTGAGACGATGTGAGCTAGGTTTTGGTCATCCTGAAATTTCATAGGTTAGTGCTATGGATATTCAAAGCAGTGCCTTCTAACCCTGATCTTGGAGTGTACCCCAAACAGTACACATTTTGCTTGACTTTTTATCTGACACAACCATTCCAGGTCGAATTGGGTGTTGGGGTTTGAAACACTGGTTTATTTGATCTGACATTTGATCATCGATTGCTTGAGCAAAAATTATGCTCTCTTTTATCTTGCAATATGATTAAATAGAAAGTTGCAAGCAAAGAAATCAATGTGGCTGAGTTGTTTATTAGCCTTAACCCTGTCAGTGCACTATATCTAAGAAATGATGGGCTGGTTGTACGCTATTTTAGATGTATTTCATATTTAAGCGTTAGTAGAATGGAAGTGGAATTAATAAGAGATGTTTTTCTATTATCTGAACATAGATCAGAGGGCTTTTTTCATGGCTGGCCGACAAAAGTCTTTTATGCTTCCGTCCCTTTAAGAGAGAGCGGTGAGATCATAGAGAGTTGAAGAGATGCTTTCAGCTCATCTCAGTGCTGATTTCACAGTGTCTCCCTTCCATCCCTCAACTCATCCTCTTCCCTGCCTCAATATCCAAGACAATCACGTTGTAAATCCAATAGGTCAGTGCAATTGGTTGTTAGCTCTGAACAGGAAGTGTCTCTGTCTTAGGTGTCCACTATCAGATGCTTCAGTGACAGAGGATTATCAACACCAGCAGGAATTAATTTCCTCTGAAGTGTAAGTTAAGCCGATATCACGACAGAGACGTCCTAAAGTTTCAGTCCCTCAGAGGATCTTTTGAGCAGGTGGGTTTGGCCAAATGAAAGGGGGCTGGGATGTGGTGTAGGTTGGAGTCAGGTCTGTTTTGTATGTCCACTTGACCTTTATCCCAGCTTGACCTCAGGAGTCAATGGGCAGCAGCAGGCCCTTTTCCAGTTCACAAAGGGTGCATGTAAGTGATCTCCAATCTTGCTCCTGGAGAGTTACTGTCCTACAGATTTCAGTTCCAACCTTACTCCAAGACACCTGGTTAGTTATGTTTTGAAGCATGGCAGCTGGTTTGAGCTGGTCATGAGCTGGTTTAAGCTGGTTATAAATTGGTTATGAGTTGGTTTAAGCTGGTCATGTGCTGGTCCTAAGCTGGTGCTTAGCAATTAGCTCTTGCTCAGGACCAGCTCATAACCAACTTATAATCAGCTCAGGACAAACTAAGGACCAGCTTAAACCAGCTCAGGGACAAAATAAAGACCAGCTTAAACCAGCTGCCATGCTTCAAATCATACCTAACCAGGTTATACTGTTTTTTTCAGCAAGGAAATCTGCAAAATGGTAGCACTCCAGGAGCAGTTTTGGAAGCCCCTCTGCCTTTTCTTTTAAACTTTATTTGACAGAAGAAGGCTTTGTCATTACTCACTTATTTTGGTCACAAGAGAGGGGACCACTTCAAGGCCATGAGTGGGGCCACAGACAGGTAGAATCAGTCATGCATGTGGGTTACATATGATCGGTGAAGGTGCTTTAAGACACAGCTTGTCCTTTTGAACTCAGTCTGTTTAATCCTAGTTATTTCTGAACAATGTTCTGTAAATGGACTTATCTAGTGTTGAAAATATGGCTGGTATGTGACTTGGCTTTATCAGTGCACAAGGTTTAGTTCAATATTCCTTGGTCTTTATAGTTTCGTATGAGGTGATGTTATATCCATTCACGTTGTTGTTGCAGTGTTGCATGAACCTGGACTTGTGTTTATCTTGTTTGAGCATGAGTCTGGCCAGTTCAAGCAGGCACCATGCGTTTCCTATCTCTGTGACATTTGAATGAGTGCTAGTCACTTGTTAGACTCATATTTATTCCATCAGGACTCCAACCTGTCCCTTTATGCATCACTCTGCATTACCATAGCACCCATCACTTTAGAAGAGCCACTACAGTGAATTCCCATTGACAGCAGAGAATTATGCTACGCTTGATAACACAATACATTAGAACAAGCATAAAAATGCATTTTATTGTCTGAGACTGAAGAGATACCACCCACCACGCAGCAACCAAATCATCCTAAATGGCAAAATGATGAGAAGGAAAGATTAGACTGTTAATTGCAGTAAATGAATTCAATTCCACTTCAGCCGTACCTTGGCGAAGCGTGGCAATAACAAAATTGAAATAGCGGCAAAAACGGCATAGCTGGAATCTTCTAAGCTTCTTTAGATTGTTGTGTTGTATGGATTGGATTAGTTATAGACTCGTGTGAGCATGTAATCGCCAGTTTTTCATCGTATGTTAAATTGAATTAACCTAGTTTGCTAGTATTGCGCAACGCGGGGAATCTAGTCGTATTCACTGGCACATCGATGGAGGGTTGTCTACAAGAAAAGAAAACTGGGACTGGGAATTTTAGAGTGGATTTCTCCTTGAAGGTCCTGGAAGGAGTCTTGTTCGTATGCCTCTGCAGCAACTACAGAAAAACAATGACATCATGTACAGGGTGGAGAACGAGACCGAGAGAAGAGAGAAAGGGACTTTGACATCGCAGTGGGATATTGCTGGCTAATACCTAGTGTGTGATGTACGCTTTAGCACATGCTGAGAAGGGCTAGTGTACGTCCAGTGGGAGATTAGCTAAGTGGCAACAAACACGCACACAAGCAGTCTGGTGTGTGTTTATCTGTGTGTAAGGGAGTTCCCCAGCACTCTCCATCTCTGCTCCCCCCACTCCAGGAGGAGTGCATCATCTGCAGCGTCGCCATGGTGACAGCCTCATGCTCCAGGACAACCCCACCCCCGTATCCCAACCCCCACTGATTAGGCTGCTCCCATCCCCATGTGGCTGTGTGTAATGAATGTGTGAACACAGTTAAGCTTGCTGGTGCATGTGTGTTTGTGCACACCTGAGCGGTATGAACAAAGCCCTGGGCTCCATCCTATTCTAAACTCCTATTAGCACTTCATTCGAGTGTGCGTCTGAAGTATCATTATGCCGGGACAGTTTAACAGCATCCCGCTACAGCGCGACCCTAACTGAGAGGTCACGGGCCACCCGCCAATGCATGCCCCTCCCCAGCTGTACATGAATGAAAGTGAGATCTCAGCACTCCGCCGCCGTCTGCGCTGCCAGCCAATGGCATGCACCGCTGCGGAGCTCTCCGGAAGAGATGACATCATCTCCAGCCAATCGTAGCATCGCTCAAGGGCTGACTGCTGCAGGCTCCACAATGCAATGAGATATACAGAGAGTGTCTCACTGAGGTGAAACAGAGAGAGAAAAAGGCGCAGAAATGCAAGGAAGCATGTTGCGATATCCTTTCATTCAGTGCAAACACCAGATATGGTGTTGAAATGACCTCAAAGGCATTCTGCCTGCTATCAGGGGTAGATGACAGAAGGGCAGGTGTGTGTGTGTGTGTGTGTGTGTGTGTGCCTGACAGTGATATCTCTCTGTGAGCTGCCAGCCGGCATTACGAGGCAGATCTTCTTGCCGCTGTGTGTGTGTGTGTGTGTGCATTCCTATTGGGGCGATACGTCTTTGACCTGAGGTTGCTGACCAGACTGTATGTTCAATACACAGCAGCTATTAGCATTCAGTAAATACTCCATGACCTAAGCCAGAGCGGTAACATTTCCATATGGCAAGGAATGAAAACAGACCTTGCGCTTTAATCTCTCTTTCACTCTCTAGGGCTGAAATATACTCTGCACATGTATACAAATGCAATCGTGAACGCTTAGCTAATGTATTGCTGTCATCCAGTGGTAGCTGTTGCTCTCACCTTATTGACAAAATAAAAGTGCTGAAAGTTGCTGTTGGTGTGAATGATGCTTTAATATCTGTAGAGATAAAGTGGGCTAAATGATTGGAGAAATCCGCCGTACTTCATGAGAGATGCCTGTACTTTCGTTGGAAGATCCAGTTATGACATTTTGATTAAAATATACTGTATATGCTCAAAAATGTTTAAAAATTTAACGCATTGATTAATTATTCACAGTGAGATTAGTAATGGGCCATTTCATGCTTTAACTAACATGTTCAGCAGATTATTGTCCAACTGTTTACCATGGCAGTAGTTTATCTAAAGAGAAAACTGAATGGTAACATATGTTAATGCTAGCTTAAGCACCCCTTATGGTAGTGTTGAGAACACACTTTTTATTTTATCAATTGCATTCTGACACATTTTGTAAAACAGCAATCTGTGGAATTGAGCTTGCATTCACATGTCTCACTTACTCTTTCGCTGTCTTTTCTTTTTCTAAATAATGTGTCATCCTGAAGTGATTAGCTGTGTTGATCTTTGATGTCAGGACTTTGATGGGTCATGAGTGCTTGTATAGAGTTTGTATAATGTGCTTAGTGTTTAGGGACACTTTTGACACACCATTGACAGCTACGCGTCTCTGTATGCTGATGTCCTCCTGAAATGTGTGTGTGTATTGATCAGAGATGGTGATGAGTATGTGTATGCATCACCTGTTTTGTCGCTCACTTGATAGTCATCACTAAAAAAGAGTGTTTTTTTATACATAGACTACTTTCACACTGCAGTTTAATGGGGCCCAATTATCGAAGTGTTTTGGATGATAGTGTGATCTACAAAAATCAATGACATTTGACATTTTCAGTTCTAATCTGGGACACTTTCATTGCAGTGTGACTTCGTTATGAGAAGATCTTTTGGAATTCATGTGCTTTGACATTTAAAGGAATATTCCACCTGAACATAATTTTCCTTTATTTTTAAATCAATAAAACTCATTAAGACAACAAATATAAAAGTATAAAAATGACAAAGATTGGTCTGCACTCAAGTTAAAACAGGAGATAAAAATCAACAACAGACGTTTCGGCTAGCTGCCTTTAAAAATTTTGACAAAAAATGATTACACTGATAAAGTGCAGACCAATCTTTGTCATCTTTGAACATCTGGCACATTTGGCACCTAACTTGTATTGTTGTTGTGTAAATGTACTCTTAGGTACTCTTTATGGACTAATGTTGCCAATAATGTGTAAGTAACTGTGCCTTGCGAAAGTATTCAGACCCCTATTTTTATTTCTTTATTTTTTTACATTTTATTATGACCAAATTTTGGATAACTTTGTACATTTATTAAAATGAACAAATTGAAATAATTACAATGCATAAGTATTCAGACCCTTCTGCAATACCTGACATTCAACTCAGTAGCTAATTTTGTTTATGTTTTTTAAGCAACCTCGAAACCTGCACACAGAATTAGAATTTAGAAAGTGCAAATTTTAATAGCTGTGTGAACGTAACCATAGTTACACACACACACAGACATCAGCAGCATTGTGGCTCCATCAAAGGTCAGAGAATGATCCGTTAACATTTCCTCAAAGCACAAACACTGCCAGTGCTTGACATGTGCTTCCTAAACGCCGTCTGAGCTTTTTCCGCCACTTCCTGTCATCTTTTTTCCCCTCTATCTTTCTCTCTGAAGGTCTGAGAGATGGATGCAGGATGCGATGGAAGATGCCTGTAAGGTTACACTCATAAATTCACTTGTATTGACCTTTCAGAACACCCTTTCACTTTAAGGCAACACAGCGATCCGTTCTAATCCAGAATTGCAGAAACAGATGAACTGGATCAAGTTTAGCACATTGAATTCATTTTGAATCTGTTGCCAATCAGATCATAAGGTCCATGTTCATAACCCTTTTACTTTTATTATAGAACTGATGCTCCCCAGAAGTGCTGCCCAAAGTCTTTTATTGAATTTGGTGTCTTCATAATTTCAGCCGGTACGTCTTCCAGGCTGTGTAATTAATCTACGGCTGACATTTATTGATTAATCAATTGGATGTGTCTTTATATTCCTTTGGAAACTCACCCCGCTGCAGTTTTCTCCTTTGGGACTGTGCCCAGTGCGGCGTTGTGGGATGTGTGGTTTATTTGAACATAAAACAGCCCCTGGCCTTACACTTTTACACTAGACTAATACACAGATCTGCTCTCACACACAAAAGCTGCTACCTTTCATAGAAAGAGATGTTGGATTCACACCAATTTTTGATGGGATTATATTGACGTGTCCTAAGACCCCACAATCCATCAGTGCCTTGACCCTGTGACCCCTCACAGCCTGTAAATTGGCTCCTAATTGGTTGCTCTCTTAGAGAAACAGGAAGCAGAGGTGTCTCCGGATGGCAGTGGCTCATTGTTACAGTTCATGAATATTAACGCTTGTGCGGTCAGGTCAGATGACTGTCAGTGTTGCAAAAATATTGCGTCATTTGAAAAATTACTGTCCTTTCCAAACCTGGTGAGCTGCTTTGCTGTCTACTGCCTGGAAAGGTACTCGCTGCACTTGGAACAGGTCTAATGAGTAAATTCAATTACCATAATGTTTTTCTAAAAGCTTGCCTATTGATATCTGCCACTGGAAGTCATTCATTCTCAGTGAGAGTTGGCCATTTGAGGCTAAAATATTGACAGAGACGCAGCAAAGTTGAACAGAATTTGCTCGAAAGTGTCTTGACGATTGATTTCAGTAGTTTTTGTGTTAGCACATGTTGCTAAGCTAACAGTGTTTTCTAAACGGTCGACTTTTGTTATTTGCCAGTGGAAGTCGTTCTCAGTGAGAATTGGCAATTTAAAGCAAAATTATTGACAGTGATGCAGCAAAGTTGAACAGAATGTGCATTATTACACACTTTTTTGCATTATTGCAAACTTTTTTGCATTATTACACACTATTTTCCTATTTAATACTAAAACGCTGCTTTGACACAATTTGTATAGTTAAAAGCTGTATATAAATAAAGGTGACTTGACTGTAAATGTTGCTAAGCTAACCGTGTGATGATATGATAATCATAAATGTAGAACACATATATATATATTGGGTAAAAATATTTCGCTTTTTATGTTTGTTAAAGCTTTCATTAAGTTTACAGTAATCTACAGTAGCTAACTCAGCTAGTCTGCCATCTTGAATTATTTATTTGGCATAGATTAATTTTCTGATTAGCTAAGGATACAAAGCAATGCTGTCTTAAAATTTGACTTCACAATAAAACAAGTAACTATGGATCCTTCATTTTGTCTCGTGACGTATATACAACTTTAACAGATCATCTAAAAAAAAATGAATGCGGGACTTGGTTCAATCCATAAGTTGTAGAATAAATGGAATCAGATCTAGACAAATCCAACATAAATGACTGGAGAAATCCAATATGCATCTTCAGAGGGAAAGCCTGTCATTACACCAGAATTCAAATTATGATGTTTTGAAATTATAAAGTCAAAAAATGAAAGATATGCATGAAAAAATCTAATCGCATATAAACAATAGCCGTCCTGATACACAGCTAGGCACAAGCTATTATGTTTTCACACATACATTAGCGCGCTAACAGTGAAATTACAGCAGTTAAGCAGTTAAAAATGTCAGCACTTAAAGTTAACCACCACAGTCATTATGTATGCTCTGAACAGTGTTTTTTTTTTTCTCTTTGTGGGAATTCAAATCTTGAATAAGGCTCCCGCTGTTTCTATGATTTCAGCTTTTTGTTACACTCTCTAAATCACGGCGCTGAAATGCTATTTGGCTAATATGGATGCCGTGAATGTCGAGGCATTTATCTGGAGAGATGTGTTCTCTCCAAACCCGTGATGAAAGATAAGTCATGTGTGTTTTCCTGTGGTACTTGCCCCCCTCTATGACACCATATGCCCAAAACCCTCAGAAACGCACTTGCTTTGAGCTGCTCCCTAAACACATAGGGACCAAACCACCCGTAGACCCCATATGGCCAGTTTTCTCTCTCTCTCTCTCTCTCTCTCTCATGTGTGAGCCGGAGGGACGAGGGTAATCAGGATGTTTCTCCTGCGCCTGTCAATGTAACAGGCCCATGTGTCACAGAGCCATATAACGAACCAGCAGAGGCACACAATAGTAGCACAAAAGAAAATACACGCAGTCTTATTGGGCCCAACCACAAACCACACGAGACGTAGCCTTGCATACAAGTTGTGATGTCATGCGTGAGCATTTTAACACGGGTGAAATTGCATTACCAGTGGAGCCAGTTGTCATTTCAGGCAGTTGAACCTTCTCTTTAGTGATTTTATTGTTATTTTGCCTGTCTTTTTGTATTTTTGGAGCTTTTAGACTAAAACATAAATATAACATTTTTAATGGATATACATTACTATTTATTAAATAAGTGTGTTTGATTTTTTTTTTTTGTATTTTCTTGTTTTTTCTGTTTAAAAGCTATTGGATAAAAATAAAGTAAAAATATATAACATTACAGTTTCATTTTGGAATTATTAGAATTATTCATAAGAAATAAAAGCTTAATATATGCATATAGAGGTTTTTTTGTATTATTTACATTATTACTGTTTATTATTATTTTATTTTATTTTATTTTCCTAGGCATAGGAGTAAAACAATAATAATTACATGCACAGAGTTTTGTTATATATTATTACATTTAATATTTTTATACACGTTATAAATGTGTCTTTATACATTAAAATAGCTACCGCAATGTGTAAATGTTGTCTCTATGTACACACACTGTATATTTACAGCTTTGTCCAAATGGACTAGATATGGCTAATTTTGCCTAATATATAACTGACTCAAAACATCTCCACAAATTCTGACAGGAAAGAAAATAATGAACAAATCCACTCTCAGACAGCCAATCACGTGCCATTATCCAGCAAATCCTAATAATTCCCAGCATTCTTCAGCTGAATTAGAAGCGTGGAAGCTAATTCATAATTGATGCTTAATTATCAATCTCATTGGGAACAATCGTTACCTATGCATAGGAAATCGTTCAGACCCCGAGGCCTGATGGGCCACAGGAAGCACTCAGGCTTAGCTTGAACTGGAATGTATGTCAGCACACCCAGAATTCCCCACACGCCACAACAGCAGATCACTGGCCTAATGTAGCAGACAGAACAGCTGGCCGATGGGGTGTCGTCCACATGCATCCACCCAGAATTTCCCCCTCATTTCCCCAAGACATGTCTCACTGCCCTTGAGACGTCCCATCAGAGGGACCAGGCGGTATTTCCATGACAACAGCACGATCAGGTGTTTGCTCTCTGAGTGTTGAGGTCACAGTCTTGGCACATGAGACATCAGCCCTTTCACACACACACACACACACACCGACCCTCGGGTGAGCACAGCAAAACAAAATGCCCCCCGTGGCATGCAGCTGACTGATCGTGTTTGACAGGAGCCAGTGTGTGCATGAGTGTTTTGACGTGGGACTGGCTGTATCAAAATGCTAAAGAGCGCTCCTTCATTTTAATAGGTCAAGAGGGTTGCCAATAACAGGAAGTACAGGGTGGCTTTGAGATGACCTAATTCCTGCTCTGCGGTGAGCTGAGGTCGTGAGACATCAGATATCAGACTTCTGATGCTAATTTTTTTAAGTGGATTGCAGGTGTATGCCCATCCCTGTTGAGTAGTACAATAAAACGTACCATGGCTCTTGGGGAAAGTTACTTTTAAAAGTAATGCGTTACTGCGTTATTATGTTACTCCATAAAAAAGTAACTAATTGTGTTACTTAGTTACTCTTTATGGAAAGTAATGCATTACATTACTTTTGCAGTACTTTTTGTCACCCGGACTGGGTTATCTTATAACAAAAAGTTATATTTTTAGCAACTGTAAAGGCCCTTTCACACCAAAAGTGAAATTAATAAGCCTCCAGTTGAAGGAAATGCCTCTGTTTTTGCATTTACTCCCGATTTCTCTCAACATGGGAACAGGAAAGCTGTCAGTGAATAAATGGGAAAACAAAGCAATTTGCATTAACTCCAATATTATCTTGTAAATTTAAAGTAAAGGTTACTTAAAAAAAGTAATCTGATTACATAACTCATGTTACTTGTAAAATTGTAATTAGATTGGTTGTACAAGGCATTTTGACATATTATTATTAAGTTATTATTATATTAAACTGACTGTAAAAAAAAAAAGGATTTTGATTCTCGTATAACCTAAAAAATGAAACTGAAATCGGTTAAAGGAGTAGTTCACTTCTAGAAGAAAAATTTACAGATAATGCACTCACCCCCTTGTCATCCAAGATGTCCGTGTCTTTCTTTCTTCAGTCCTAAAGAAATTATGTTTTTTGAGAAAAACATTTCAGGATTTCTCTCTATATAATGGACTTCTATGGTGCCCCCGAGTTTGAACTTCCAAAATGCAGTTTAAATGCAGCTCCAAAGGGCTCTAAATAATCCCAGCCGAGAAAGTAAGGTCTCATCTAGCAAAACGATCACTTATTTTCTAAAAAAAAAAAAAATTACAATATACTTTTTAACCTCACAAATTCAATAAAATGTAATTGAAGACTCCAGTAAGTCAAAGTTATGAAAGAGTTTTCTAAGCAACATTTTCAGACATGTCCCGCAGTAATACCATATAAAAATACCTTGAAATAAATGCATTCAATGTACTGTAGTACAACCACAGTATTTTCTTATTTCATGTTGACTTTACATAGGCCCTCTGGCAAAGCAGATGGCAGCCGTACAGTCTGCTTCAAGACTACAGACTTCACAGTCAAGAGTCATCGCGCCTAAATTTGTCTGCAAAGCACAAGTGAGAGAAACAAGTGCAATGAAAAGACAGAACGAGAGAGAAACAGGAGAGAAGGGGGAGGATAGAGAGATTGAGACCTGATGCCAAAACTGCTGAGATTATACAAGAGGTTTAAAATGTCACACTGTACATTTGTAAACCTCAAGTTAACATTTCTATTTGCATGCTCAGGAGGTCAATAACATTGACTGAACGAATACAGCTCATGACAAACTGACACAACATGACCTGTTTAATAACTGCTTGTTCATCTGTGAAAATGTCATCATGTAAGTCTGCTCTGGCTGTTTTAAACAAATAAGACAGTATCTTTTTTATTAGGTTTCAGCCTGAGGTTTAAAGCAATTGTAACACAGGCTTGAACACAGCCTGAAGAGTATGTATAGAATCATACATGAGAAAGAAATATGGCTAAACACACAACAAAACTGTCTTAGATCAGAAATAAAATGTTGTTTCATGGGGTCTGATATCACACTGAGCTTACAAATCAGTTCACGATTCAAAGCGCATCATTCCATGCATACTGAATTAATAAAATGTTCCAGTTTCGCTGCCCATGCAGTCTGAGCTCAAACCCAGCGCTCCGGGACACTGAGCCAGACACTGGAAATATGGAGATAACAACTGTCTTAACTTTACACTATGTTTATTTACAGTGACTTTCCTTTAGCTTTTCTGAGATTCCCTGGATTCAAGTTTATGGATTGTATTCGCCCATTAAATTTAGAAAATACTATGGTTTAAAGATTTAGACTGTTTTGGTTGGACCTACAGGTTTGATATAATGAATAGTTACAGTAAATTCTGCCATGATTCACTCATCCTATTGTCATCAGTCCCCATAGTCCTAATTGTCTTCCTGAACACAAAGCTTGCTCTTGTCCATATACTCTCCTAAAAAAGGGTACAAAAGCTGTCACTGCGGCAGAACCTCAAAAAGTACAAATATGTACAATTTAGGTACCAATAAAGCACCTTTAAGCTATTTATATGCACCTTTTAGGGGTACAAAGTTATACCTTTTAAAAAGGTACTGCCCCAGTGATAGCTTTTGCACCTTTTTTTTTGAGTGGAAAATAGATGGTGATTTGGGCTGTCATGCTCCAAAAGGCACAAAAAGGACTATAAAAGTACCTAAAAAAAGCACTCCATGCTACTAGTAGCTATTGGTATAAAATCTACCATAGTATTTTGCAGCAGCAAGTTGAATTTGATATGAATTTGAGAGCTGTGGCAGATGGGAAATGTTCAATTAAATTTGGCTTCAGAAGACATATGGAATGTTTTTATAGTGCTTAGGGTGCTTATATTTTCCATAAATTCTCTTGACATCATCTTTTGTTTTCTGTGGTTTAAAAGGAAGCCATATGAACAATATGAGTGAATCTTTGAGTAAGGATACGTTTCACATGGATCCACGAAAATGACTAAAAATACTGTATTATGCATGCCAGGCCAGTAGTTGGCGATGTCACTTTGTAAAGAAACACTATGCTTGTGCACACATACACATGCCTATTGACTGAACATGTCATTTGTATGTGCATCACTGTTTTCACAAATTCGCAATTTCACAATTACAGTATAGTTTTCAAAAACTTGCACTTTGAAACCTGTTTTTAAAAGTTTGCATTGTCAGGCCCTCAAAACATCTAAAATGCTTTTTAAAAATCCTGTTTTTAGTTGAAAATGGTGTCATGTGAACAAGAATTTTCATCCTTGAATGACCTGTTTCTTCAAGAAATCAATGTCATGTGAACTTTTAGCCTCTTGTATTATAATTAAGGTCATGTTACTGTCCAAAGGAGCTGATCTGAGATCAAAAAATATTTAAATCACGTGGATCTGTATGTTCTTGTAAACATGGTTATCAGTTTACATCTCTTAAGTATGCACAACATCAGCTTAGTATTGTTGTTAATAGAGTCATATGAGCTCTAGTACCTCATCTGACCCGCATATGTGCGTGTTAAACACCAGAGAGCGTGTGTGGGTGTGTGTTTGAAACAGAGACAGACAGACCGAGAAAGAAAATCTAAGAAACAGAAATCGTTTTAAGATCTAATATGTTGGGATGTAGGCCAGCGATGACAGATATGGGGATTTAGTGGAGATTTGGGTGGTGTAAAACAGCACGGATAGATGAAGGGATAATGCAAAGATGGTTTTCTGGGAGATAAGGGCATGATAGGGGCATTAAGACGGCTTAAGGTGGGATAAAGGGACAGCAGCACCGCAGATGGACAACGTCTTAAAATCGGGATCCCTGGGTCAACCGGAGGGAAAGGTCACAGGACTGGGTGTATTTATCTGTGTCTGTAGATGGACAGAGCTCAAACCTCAAACATAAATGGCTCAAAGTAATAAAAAAATATATATATATAATCCAAAATGTCACACTAACATTGTACGATTACCCACCCTTGAATGCTTGAAACATACTCTACACCGATGGTTGTACTCAAGGACAAAGTCTTTATATTGAACATCAAATAGCAACCCAACACAAAATGTCTTTAAAATTAAAAATATAACCATGAATTTGCTGCAAAAGGCATGAATTTGATGAATTTGTTTCTTCAAGTCAACAACTGTTATGGCAATAGACAATTCACTTTTCGTCTGTGAAATTTTGCCGAAATTAAAGAAATGTGGGTTTTTTTGTCCATATTCAAACTATGCCTTTAAACTGTTGTCTGATTTGTAGCTAGCAACCTAAATAGTAATAACAGCAGACATTTAAAGATACCTCTATCGCCCCCTTGAGTATGGAGGTTTGTTTCTTCCACAGTTATCCAAGAACATGCATTAAGTATGTACAAACGAACCAGTTGCGTGCAAGGTGTTGGCAGAGCATTCACATACTTTTGAGTTTTTCAGGTCTAAATCATATTCCACATCAGTGTGGCAGGTGATTTTGACACCAGCTGTTCTGTTATCTCTCACAGCATTGGGTCAGTGCTCAGCAGGGCCGACTGGATTAGCTCTACCCCAGAGAGCAGACTCAATGACAGGCGCTGACCTGTGAAGCTTTATCTGCCATATCTGTGGTTCGCGTAGGCCTAATGGTTTTTTGCGTCTATGCTTTTCCTTTCACCCAGAGGAGCAGCTGCACTCAATCACACGCGATCTGAGTGATTGCGAAGGCTCTTCTGATTGGTGGAAACGGAATTAGGTGGGTGGGTGTTTCGGTTAAACAGAACGCCGTGATTGGTGGAAGAAGAGAATGGGGGTGCTGATTGAAATTGGGTGATGAATCATGCTGGATGTTATTCATGACAAGCCATGGGGGTTTGAAGATAAACTCCTCTGAATGGGTTGGTGTTTGTGCATGAATTTACCCAAGGATTTTCAGGCAAATGTGGCCCACGAGATGCAATAGGAGAAAAAAAATTCACAAATCAACTAAAAACTGCTCAGTTTTACTCATAGCAAACAGTGATCCAGAATTCATGATGCTGTCATGTCAATCTTGTCTAAAATTTCCAAGCACAAGTAGTTCATTGTAGTGCAAATGGAATTATTAAAAAAAAAAGTACAAAGTAGTCTCCAAATTGCTGCTTAGTCTAGCATACATGGTTAAATGGAAAAAAAGTGCACTTGTTATCTTAAGTAGTCTTTTCTAATGGGCAAATGCTCCTAAATATACACTTTTTTTTTTTTACTGAAATCATTTATATTCAAATTGTGAACACAAATACTAAAATTAGTTTATGACAATATTAATCTGAGAAATTATTTATGGTCTGTATGGAACTGGTTGGGGTCCAAATTCTACTATTAGGTTGTGTCTGATTTTTAGAACCCATGTTTTCTGGTTTATTTGTCCTCTAGAAATCTGATTGGACTGGCATTCAGGTATCCAGCAGCATAACATTTAGATCAGACTAAACTCACTGAGAGATTTTATATTCCAAAAAGTTTAGCGTCAGTGCTGTCTGTCCCCATCATGTTCCAGGAAGTATAATTGTTTTTCACAATGCATTGCTCTCTTGCTTTGTAAAATGCTTGAGGTGTGTGTGTGTGTGTGTGTGTGTGTGTGTGTGTG
>SCHK01444662.1:0-16390 GCA_004124795.1 Poropuntius huangchuchieni
AGTATAGTATAGTATAGTATCTATCTATCTATCTATCTATCCATCTAATATATTCATCATCTTCACCTCCTCCTCAAATATTACATCATGTTTTTAGCTCAGTGCGCTGTGAAATATGTTCCACGTGGTCTGGTGTCCCAGAGGAAACACTGACCTGCCCTGCAGACACCAAAATGTCACGGTCCGAATGTTGAGATGTCTTCCTCCTCTCTTTCTCTATTACAAGCTATAGCACTGAGGCATGCATGATTTCCCCTGTAGACATGCGAGCCCACTCTAGGCTGAAATTTAGCAGTCAGTGTCAAGCCAGTCAACATGTAAGTCAATATGGAAATTACCTTAAAGATGATTCTAAAAAAGCTTTAAAGGTTAATTTAAATGAACAATGCTAGAAAGAAACCTTATTTAATCAATAATATCAAACAAGATGAGCTATAATACCTGCAGAGAGGTACAGTATCAATGGTTATGAAATCTACCAGCAGGGGCTAATTGCACCACGCTAAGAGCCAAGCCTTGACAATTTGATGTCAACTATTATTTATCTGGACAAAGAAGGTAATTAAACAAATGCAACCTTTAAAGTGTAGGTGGGTATGTGCAAGTTAACCTTGCAGAGTGAAATATTCTGATGATCTCATAGTCTTTATAATTCAATTCAGTTTAGGGCCATATTTCATCTTAACATCAACGGAACATTCTTCCAGAACCAGTTACATCTCTAACTTTATGACCTGCATAGTGTATCACTTCAAGCCCTGTATCTGAAGAAAAGAGACCAGCTGTCAGATTAAATCTAATAATCAGCTCTTGCAATGTGGTTTTCACGCCTCCATTATTTTCAGCATGCGTTGCAGAATCTCCCCCTGCAGCTACTGACTAACAAATCAGAAAGTGCTTGATTGCTGTGTATTAATATGGAGACACATCTATTTAAGGAGAAGAGGAGGAAAACATTCCATCTAATCAACAGTAAGAGATGATCTTTTTGCTCTATGAATTTATATAAAGAGATTTTACACTGATGCAACAGCACCTTCAATATCACCCACATAGCACAAAAAAGGACAAATAAATAGTCTATGATCTCAATTGTTTCTTCTTAGACAACACAGAGTTTAATTGATGAGAAAATGGAGTTTCCCAACAAAATATTTCCCAGCATATTCTTCCAAGACCAAATTATCAGAGCTATTAATGATATAAATGCCAATTTTACAGTTCTTACTGTACAACAAAAGTCTCATTGGTATCTATGGAAAGGAAATAGTGACAAGTTTGACAAGTAGCACAATTAACAACACTCATTTAATTACAATTTTCAATAGTATAACAGTACCTCATCTGATTTCAAAATAGTGCTGCTTTTCCAGTGAAAACTTACTTTTTCCAACAACTAGCATTTTTGCCACTGTTTAACAGTCAAGTGCATTGAACATATTTGTTTTTGTCTTGTTCTGAAAATAAACCTCTCTAAATTTGGTTAGATTTATGCTTTAAAAAATTCAAAAATGGGGTAAGAAAAAATTTAACTCATATTGTGTCAACTCAATATTGTGTGAAAAATAATGTATAATAATTTACTACTTTGCAGTGCATATTTAAAGCAGCATACATATTTAAGACAAAGTTTGATGATAAAAAAAAACACCTTGAAAAGGTTTTTTTCTCTAGAAAAAAAAAAATCACATTTAAATTGGCCATGTTTATTAACAAGACCCCCAAAACAACTAGAACTTCAAGACATTTCTGCTTTTTTAAATTATTTATTTATTTTTTTTTTTTTTTTTTTTTGAAGTTGCCAGATTTTCATCTGCTGCCATATCTCTCCCTCTTTCTCCCAACCTTACCCAGTCTCTCCCTCTCTGTCTCTCTCTCTCTCATGACTAACTAATGAGTCCTGGCATTGCTGTTGTCCCTGTGGTGTTATTGGGCTGATCTGTGCTCTCTTAAGGGTGTGCTGAGAGGTTGACTCTCTAAAGCAGCAGGAGGCCCACACTTCTCTTAAACAGCAGGGCTAAAGAGGTTTGTTTACTGGGTAACACCTTGGCCTGACCTCCCCGAGCCGCTGGGAGTTACTCTGTGATTAGTTCTGTGCTAGCCTGGAGCCGAAGAACCTGCGTCGGGTGGAAAGCCACTCTCTGCCCACCGCAGGGTGAATGATTGGGCAGCTCACGCTGTAATCAATCACCCTTTCTACCTCCGACATACCGCACGTATACACATCCACCGGGAGAAAGATGGGGCCTCCTAAACTTGTTGCTATCTTTGTCGCTGTGCCTGAAAAGCTGCATGATTTTATTTAGAGTCGGCCTTTGACTCAATAACAGGAGATTAATTGTCGCTGTTGCTTCGCTTTGTCCCCAATGGGTCTTTGTAGCTTTCGGCGCACAGAGAAAGGATATACTCAGGTCTGTGCGTGTATGCACTCAAACATGATTTCCTCTTTTCGCTCCTGGTCCGCTACTGTTTGCCACTCGGCCCCTGTGGACGGGGGTCTCATTATTGCAATGTGTATTCACATCTTCCACCTTTTGCCCAGGGTTCTCCTTCTCTTTTACTTTGCTGCTTTCTCCTTACAAAGAGATTTCTGTGACAAGCCTAACACCTTCTCCTTTGGCGTCCCTGTTGGGCTGAAACTGGGCTTCGCTGACCTAACGCTGCCCTCCCATCAAGACGAGACTTCAGAAAGAAAACTCACAAATTGTACTTTTACTGTACTTTCTACAGTGTTTTTATATCTCAGTGGTTTCTCCAAGACAGAAGCGATTAGATGTAAAAGGAGATCAAATGAAAAACAGATCTCTGCAATTAGGGCTGCATGATTAATCAAAATCCATAATTGTGATATGGCGTAATGCAATGATCAAATCACAAAGGCTGTGATTTAATTAAATAAACACATATTCTGTAAAGAGAAGGTTTAAGGGCTCCCTGTGGATTTCTGCCTAATTAAAAGCATGATGTTTTTATGGTTTGAAAAAGATGAAGTGTTAAATATTAGTTGTACTGTAAAAAAAAAATTTCATATACAGTACGTATATATTACAACAGTAATATTTATTTTCTCATAATAGCTGTTTATTAGTTGTTGTTGTTATTTTATAATAGTATTGATATTGTGCAGCCATACAAACAAGCACAAAAAACCTGTGAAGAAAAGCTTTTTTTACATTTTAAACTGCAACGAAAATATGTTTTTCCTCTAAATTATGCAGACCTTATTTAAAACTGCAATGAAATTGTTTTTTTTTTCTCTAAATTATGCAGACTTTATTAACAATGTTTGTTACAGGATGCATGATTTACAAAAAAAAAAAAAGATTTGTTAATACAAATTTCACATAAACCTGTTATTCACCTTCATTTTATAGCTTCATATTGCAACAATTTGTGTCTCTTTTTAATTCTCCTTAAGAAATCTGAAAGAAAGAACAATAATCGAGACCTCGAATAAGTCTCTAGAGCTTAAAAAGAGCAGCATATGGATATTCAACAGATTCGTCCTTCATCTCCAACATGAGAAAACAAGCAGAGATCTTTTTGTTTGTTGTTATTCAAGGTAAATCCAATTGGAACATCATTTATTCACAGGGTCAAGTGGGTCGTTTTGAAAATGAGCAGCACAAGGTAGTTAAACCCCTAGTAAAACAAACAGCAAATACTGTCTATGAATTTCCAGGAAAAATGGACTTCAGAAACTGGAGGTCAAGCTCATTCAACACTAAACACAGCAGCCAAGTGGGCAAAATCACAGCTGATAGTCTGTTTCCGTTAATGCTTCCCATTAAAGTTAATGTGTATATGTTTGCATGAAACTCACCAATATGGCTGCGATGTGTTGAGGCCAGACTCAGCTGACCCCAGAGAGACAGCAGACAGATGCCCAACAGCAGCAATCTCCTGCCCACACGCTGCAGCTCCCGCTCCCGCATCCTACAAACACACACACACACACACACCATACGTGTTTATACTTAAGCGAAGAAATTAACATATGATTCAATGACATATGGGAAATAACAGTCAGTAAACAGCTCATTTATCTTAAATACACTACCAAACATGTGGAAATAAGTACTATTGTTTAGTAATGATATCAAATGGTAAAACTATGGTACTTGATATGCTGGAAACTGGGGCTAGTTGTCACATATTCTATATTCAGACTGTCTGTATTGTTAATGTACAAGTGATAAAATCAGATTTATGTATCCAGACGTATCAGCATGGGCTAATCTGGTTATGATGCAGGTGCACCCACATTTTTGATGAGGCTTTTTAAACAGATGAAGGAAAAATAGAGATGCATCATCTCAATCACCAAATAAGCACCTGTAGAGTCACGTTGCTCTCAGAGACGGAGGAGACTGTTATATATTGAAATGTTCTGACTTCAGCTTCATTTGAATACTGTATGAAGTACTTTTGGCATTTCCATCACCGTTTTTGATGATATCATTGTGTGTCGCTTTAAGAGTGATGCAAAAGACGACTTGAAATCTGATTTGAGCAGCCAGAGCATCTAGAATGAGACGCATCTGTAAAACTCTGATTTAAATCCAAATGAAGTTTGAATCAGATTTGAAAAAAATCAAATTTTGTGCTTTTTTTTGGCTGTCCAGACTTTGAAAAAACACATAGTAACCACATTAGCATATTGAGGCAACAGTATAGTAGAGGTAGGTTTTAACCAAAATTTTTCATACAGCCTTATATTGGGGAAGGTTGTCAGATACATTTTTTAATTATATAATTCATCATTCAATTTATTTAATAGCCAAAACAGTGGTTTGATATTTCTGAATGTTACATTTACATTTTCATTGCTTCATCAATTGTTTTACAGTCCAATATTTAACTGAAAAACCTGTTAACCTGTCACTGTGACAACTTACCTCATATTGTGTAAATTATCAGGGCATGTTGTAACAAAAGGTCATGAAACGCCAATTTTGATTTCTGTGTTCACTTTAATATAACACCATGCCACTTTTCTGAAGGGAAACATTCTCATTTTACCCTATTTGCCAAACAAAACACTTTACAGTTTCCTCTAATTGGCTCAAACAGCCAGAAAATAGCCCATTTACCATGTAAATGTCAGACCAAATATGCCGTTTTATTCTGAAATACAGTCAGCACAGTCAGTCAAACAAATGACTCCGAAACACAACATGATCCATAAATCCTCAAAAAGCGAGATCGTTTAGAACACAGCAGACACGATTCCAAACAGCCATTAATTTCCTCAAATATCAGCCATCCTTCAAATGCGTTAGCGAGTGACACAATCTCGCTCTTTGGCGGTGGTCCGCTCTTGTCTGGAAAACACAGTAATCTTGATATACTATCAGAGGCTGCAGGCCAGTAATTCCCTCTCTGTCTTTGAGGGGTCCGGAGAGACCAGAACACACAAAAGCAATCATCGCACCGCCACGCCAAGCTTGTGTTCTACTTGTGGAGGGAGGACAACAGCAGTATCACAGCCATCTTTTCATGTCTTTTGCCAGCATCCCTCCTCAAATTACAGCAAAGGCGGGCTTCATATGAGGGGCTGTGAGCCTGCGTGTTTGGCAGAGACTGTGAGGCTTTTATGCATATGTTCAGTATTCAGTCTGACTCTGGAGGTTTCTTTGTCCTTCATTACTCTACGCTAACAGAACACTGGTTTGGTTTTTGTGGCCGTAGCGGAAGCATGCGAATAACCCAATTTGAGAATTTGATTAAGGCAGGTGTTTTATGAATCAGTACTATTGGATTTGAGGAAATCCGTGTTGCATTTTAAACATGTTAATGAACACTACATCAATATAAAATATACATGTATAGTGGAATTAGATTTCGACAGAGGTGCTTACACATGCAAAACTGACTGCCACAATGTAGGTTGTACTGGGTGGTTGCTAGGGTGTTGCTATGCTATCTTTTAGAATGCTGTGAATCATTCGTCCTGTGAAAACTGCACAGCACAGCTCTCTTTAACAAGCCACACAAATACAAAGGTAACATTCATGTCTATAACAAAACTACAACAGATTCCTAACTCCTAAGAGAAACAATAACAGCGAAGAACACAAAAAATGAAATCTGATTAGAAAATGCAAGTCCTTGCACACATTGTCAGAAACTCATAAGCATCATTCATCAAGCCAACGTCTTTTCTTTCTCTCTTTCCCTCGTGCTTTCTTCCTCCCGCCCCTAAGCACAATTAGCCTCTCTGCCCGCAATAACCGCACAAAGCCGATGGGGTTCACAAGCTTATGAGGTCGTTGACAAGTCACTGGAGTTGAGGTATTGAAAACACACACACTGTAAATAGCTGACGTCGCCCTGCATGCACCCAAAGGGCTTGCGCGTATTGATTGAAGAGAGACATGGGTAAATAGGAGCCAAAGAGGTCAGAATGTTTTTTTTTTTTTTAACAAACCCAAGTGTGCTACAGCCCTTTCCTGAGTGGACATGTTTTGGTTTAAGGGCAGAGCAAACCTTCAATTGCATTTTAACGTGTTAAGAAACAAGCGATGTAGTCTTTGACAAGCCCTCACGTCGTCCTCAAAACACATGGTCTTATTATGGGTATGATCGAGGTATCCTGTTAGTCATTTGGTCATTATGGCTATATTCAAATAAAATACTATGCATTATATGCTGTACGGTGCTTAATATAAAAAATGAATATGTGAAGCTGTATACATTATGCAACAGTAAACGTTTCAAACAGTAGTACAATCATTTGCATACTGTGCATAGTATACATACAAAGCATAAACAGTAAATGTATACAATATCGTTGAAAAGATTTGGGTCGGTAAGATTTTTTTCTAAGAAATTAAAACTTTTATTTAGCAAGAATGCATTAAATTGATCAAAAGTGACAGCTAAGACAATACAAACTTACAAAAGATTTATTTTTAAAAAATGCTGTCATTTTAAAATGATGCTGTCTATACACACAAAAATATAACAACAATGATATAATACAAAATATTTCTTGAGCAGCAAATCAGCATACTGTAAAAACATTTTCGTAAAATTTACGGTAAAAAACTGGCAGCTGTGGTTGCCGGAATTCTACCGTAAAAAAAAATACAGTAACAACGTTTTAGGTTTTAACTTAAATTTACAGTTAAATACCGTAATTTCATTAAGTGATATAATGTTATTATACCAACCTATTAAAGAACAAAAATCTGTTTTGTACCTTTGAAATACACTGATAACCAGCAAAAGCAGGTGGTGAATTTAACAGTTTTTTTCTGATAAAATCACAGTCGTTTTTTTACAGTGCATATTAGAATGATTTCTGAAGAATCATGTGACACTGAAGACCGGAGCAATGATGCTGAAAATTCAGTTTTGCATCACATGAATAAATTACATTCTAAAATATAGAAAAAATAGAAATAGCTATTTTAAATAATAGACAGACTAAAATACTGAAGAAATAAGCATAGCATACTTTTCAAATGATCCAAAACTCTCCTTTCCTTTGTGGACCCACAATTCTCTGCTACCTCTAAGGCAGTATGACTCACTTTTAAAGCATATAAACACATAAACCAGAGGGAGGAAAGAACCAACAAGTTATTAAGCGGCTTCTCCCCTGACTCATCATCTCGCTCCAATATGTGTAAAACACTATACACCTAAGGGACACCAACAACAGCAGCTGATTGACAGCATTAAAGACACCAATGAAGGCATTTTATAAAATATTCAAAGAAGAACAAGCATTAAGAGTAAAAGTGCAATTGCCAAACCACTCAAACGCAATAAAGCGAGTGAAGGGAAAAAAAAACTCCTCCACCTGTTTTCCCCAAGAAGAGCGAATCACTTTCAAACGAGCAATCCAGCCCACCACGGCTGGCTAATTAGTCCCTTTGGAATGCCCCTCGTGCAGATGGCAAGATGTCTGACATATTTATTTTGGTCCTTCTCGTCAAATCTCTCCTTTCTCCACTTCTCAAACTCACCCTCTTCGTCTGAACGGAGGCGGTAAATGCATTTAATCCTGCAGATGTAGAGTCATACAAGTTCTCCAGACTCGCTTGACCTCGCTGCGTGGATGTAAGTGCGCTCATATGAAAGAAGCGAAGAGAAAACAAAATTACAGAGCCGCCCAGGTAGGCGCATTTCCCCACAGGGCTCAAAGGAACCGGGCACGCGAGGCTCACGTCTGCCAGCTCGCCAACTGCACGAGTGCAACTTAAGATCTAGACATCTGCTGGGTGAAGTGGGGAATCAAAGACGGAGAAGGTCTGAAAGGAAAGAGAGAGGGATAGAAGCGTACAGAGGAAGAAAGGAGGGCCTCAGGTGTAGTTATGGGTCCACAGCAGCATTGATGGGCCTTGACAAGCAAGAGCCAGGAGGGGAAAGCAGACGTTTGGGCGCCAGGCAATTTCCACAAATAGGATTCAAAATGGGTCTGAAGTACTGTATTAGTTTTCTTTTTCTACAAATGCTCACTCAAAACCTTCAAAACTTGTTGTTCATCAAGATAAATGTTGTATTAGCCGTTTTATTTTCTATGAGGGTTTCCAGTTTTGTGACCCTATTAGCTTGTCGTTAAATTTAAGACATTTAAATATAATATAACAGGGATAGTCCACCACAAAACAGTTTTGGTTCCCTTTGAATTCCATTTTATATTTTATCCCATGGAAGTCATAAGGAACTCATTCAAACAACATTCTTCAAAATATCTCCATAGAAGAAAGTCAGCCATACAGGCTTGGAACAACGTGAGGGAGAATAATTGATGACATTTTTCCAGAATGAATAACACAGCTGCAAATTTGCCTAAATTAAGTGTTCACTTCATAGGAGCTAGTCTATTGTGAACCAAATGTTCAAGGATTTCAACAACAAATCATTTTTAAATGCTAGATCTTTTGTTTCTTGATGCTCCAAACAAAGAACAAGTAAATGAATGTGGACAATACACAAATCTATTTATCCACAGAGCACTGTCAGACAGTATTGTTATCCTTGACTCAACAATACAATTCATTTTTGAATCAGAAACACCATCAAAAATGTGTTTGTCTTGAAGTTAATAGGACAACATATGGTGGGAGGAACGCTTTTTCTGACACTGTCAAACATGTAAAACAAGCCTTTTGGTTCAATCGCTGTGAAAACTTCTAATACCAGCCAATATGGAAACTTCAAAGCTCAGCGTTTGATGGCAGTTGGTGAAATCAATTGCAATATGTGAAGATTTTTACAAATGGATTCGACTGCATTTGAGTTCAAACCAATATGCAAAACAATGGCTTTCGGTTGTCAACGTGTTAAAGGAATTAAAGTGGTGCAATCTGTTCGGCTTAAATGTTCATAGCATAGTTAGCTAAACATCTAATATAAAAGCCTATAGACGACCCGACCTCTGTTTTCACATGAAATGCATGATATGCAGAAACTAATATGCAGTTCTTGTCGAAAACTGTAGTTTGTAATCTGGTTCTTACTCAAATGCCAGGTATGCCATACTCTGAGCGACTAGAACTATTTGTTGTTGATGAGAAAAAAAGGAGAGAGAATGCAATATAGATACAAGGAAAAGAATTCTGCATGATTACACACCTGTGTGATTGAGAGAGCTGAACATCATTTCCCTTGCAGCTTCAAGACAGGCTTTTCAAGAAGTGGTTGTTAAAATACAGGGAAAGCTAGTTGAAGTCTTGCATATCTCATCTGTATAAGTAAAACCGCAGAATGATAACCTTCTTGCATGCATTTCACCGAGCTGAGAATACAAAGGGTTTCTTTGTTTTCCAGGCTGATCTTTCCACTTCATGGCACAGCAGAAACTCCTCACAAATACTCCTGTACTCCTCATTTCCAGATGAATGATTCTGCTCTCATCCACTGGAAATCTGTCTTTAGTCTACCTGTAAAGGTCTGTTGGAATGAGCAATGGAATGATTTGCAAAGGTGATGTGGTCCTGTTGATATGCAGTAGTGAAACTAAAAATATGTTGACATCTAGTTGCCTTATCTTCGTTAGACAATATTCCAGCACGTAATTATATGAGGGGTCTCAAACTCTAATTACAATGAAAAGGTTTACATGCGTGCACACACACATACACACACATATTTGTGTAAGACTGCACTGTGGATTCGTCTGACTCATTCTGCAAGTGTCTCTTATTTTCCAGGCCTCTCATCAGAGGTCCCGCTGAGGGATAGAGGTCAAAGATTTTGGATTTTGGATTAGCATACAACTCCAAAGAGAAGGAAGAGAGGAATATGTCAAATATGATGTCATATCAGAAGACATTTTTTGTTATGGGCGAAAAATACAGTACAAACAAAAAGAAAATCATCTTTTTTTTTTTTTACGGGGGAGAGCTATAATTAGGTTAATTAATTAAATAAGAAATTACAAAGTTCTTCATTCAGATTACATACTCTGCATTATATTTTAATTACTTTTTTTTTAAGCTGAAAAATGAAAATGGTAGACGGATTAAGAAAATAACCCTTTTATTATGTTCCGACCTGATTTTGTTTTAAACCAAATATTACATTAAGTTAGCAGTTAATTATAGAGTTTAATCCTATTATTTCAATTATGTATCTCCCCATTTTTTAATTATGTTTTGCATTTACAAGTTCAACAACTGACCTTATCATGACATTTTCATAAAAATGTGCCATGGAAAAGGAAAAAATTAACCAAACAAACACCACAATTGCAGTCACATTCTCTTAGAACGTCTTAAAACTGTGTCCTAATCAGATTACAACAACAATCAACAATTACACTCAACCACGTATTTATATGATTAATATACTTGACAAGCAGTATGTTGGTCCAATGAGATTTTGGTGTAGGAGGGACTAACTCAGTCTGTCAGAATAAAAACACTGATTAACATGGATACCTGTTTATTTCTTAGTGCTTTATCCTGTCATTTTATTACAGTAATGCTGTTCTATTCCATTTGATTTTAAAGAGAGGTCGTTTCTACACTATTTGTGGAATTAAAAAAACGCCTGTGGCTATGTCAGACCAAGAGCAACGTTTTAAAAGAAAAAAAAAAAAACCTACAAATGGCCTACTTAACAGTGGTCTCGCATGTGAACACATAGGATAAGAAAAAATATTCATCATTGAAAAACGACATGTAAATTCAGCTAGGATCCAGCATCTAGCGCATTTTCCGAGCCAAAGTCTCTAGGACCTCAGCGAAGTGCATTCTGAATAAGCAGAGCAATCAGTATGCGACCCAGGCTGCTTTTAACTGTTTCTTTGATCTGAAAATTTGGCTCTGGCTTATTTTAAAAACCTTCCCACTTTCCCTGTTTGCAAACTACCAGTATTTTTTCCCTCATCAAAGCCCAACCACTCTTTCCTCCGCCGACCGAGATTTCACTCAAGCAGATGATTGCTAAATGCTAATGCTAAAGCACGAGGGGGAAATCTGACACAAATTGAAAGCATATTGAAGGCCAGAAGAGCCGTAATGCGATCAAAGGCATGCTGAGTGGATCTCCAGGCTTCCCCCTGTGCTTTTCAGCTGACACTGTGTCTGCCTGAGCAGAAAATTATGCTTCTGTTTTTGTCAGTCATAAGAAAATACTCCTCCTTCTAACTGTGAACCCTGGAGTCTGAAAGCTCTAATGCTGATGACAGAAACCCATAAATTGGCATGAGACAGAGTTAAGAGTTGAAATAAATACCTGCTTAGAGGCATTAAAAGAAGTCTTAAATTGAAATACTCTGCACAAAGTAAAGCTTTGCATTAGAGTGTTGTGTACGAAGCAAAAAAAAAACAAACTGTGTGATGAATTGCGTTCCCTGTTTGCATACTGTTGTTTAAAGAATAATGCAAGGCCAAAATGAGTTAAACATCTTGCCAAGTGACTCATCCAAGTGGGCTTGGGATCCTTTTATTTAGCAGTTTTCTCTCTGATGGTCTATACAGCCATAAAATGGACATTCTTGGATTTAATTCAAAACATTTTTGGGGGTTTTAGATGGTGATACGTGACTGGCTGCTTCACCACACCATGACCGGACTGCCGTAAGCTTTCTCCCTGACACGGAGACTTTAGTGATGTAGTTAATGTGGTCATCAACTAGGCCCAGCATTAATTCTCAAACGGTGTCTGCAAGGGGTCACTATATACAGTAAAAAAAGGAAATGGAGTACTTATATTACTGTTCAGAAGTCGCCAGATTTTTTGAATGTTTTTGTTTTTTTTTGAAGGAAGTCTCTTATACTTACCAAGGCTACACTTGTTTGATCCAAAATACTATCAAAACAGTGATATTATAACCATTTATAATAGTTCTATTTGAATATAATTTAAAATGTAATTTATTCCTGTGACGCAAAGCTGAATTTTCAGAAGCCATTGCTCCAGTATTCAGTGTCACATGATCCTTCAGAAATCATTCAAATATGATGATAATAATAATATACTGTATGTATACATTAACATTAAGTCTTTTATAATACATCTATAAATGTAAATCAAATACTGGCCAGGTATTTTAATTGTTAATTTGCACAAATTTGCACTGCATTGTTATTGTACTTTATTTTTTGCATCTGATTACAAATATTTGAAAAAAGGCCAAATTAACATGTATTCAAAACCATAAATGGTGGAGATGGGGAGAGGGTCTATACACAATGCACCCTTGTACAAGAACTATTCAATGAAAAGAAAACACTTTTTATAGGTTTACATGTTCAGTAACACTTGTGTGATTATTAGCAGTTGAGTAACTGAGCATCACATGACATCATGCTGTTGTTCTTGCAAGTGTCAATCACCTCACGGCTCTCTCATGGACTCAAACAGGAAACACTTTTTACTGTCAATTAACATCAGACACTATGCTCTCCCATCACAAGCAGACCACCATGAAGCGTTGGACACTGCAGAGTTTGTATCGGAGAAATGCCCAAAACAGAATGATGCACTGTGATATTTACTCTATGACTGTGGGTTTGATCGATAATTGTGTTTTCTGTTGCACTTGTCATCTGTACAAACAATAACAGCAAGACATTTTTACTGTAAGCCACAGATGAAAGAATGATGCAATAAATGACAAACATTGTCTGAAACACTCTGTTTTTCTGCAACCAGGTTTCACCTGTCTACATGTCTCTATATACAAATTAAAGCTATGAAATGTTTAAAAAAACTGTATTAATATAATACAATATACCACACAAAAACATCAACTGGCCATTGTCACTCCAATTATGCTCTTTTTCCTATTTTCTGGGAGGAATTTTGAAGCATTATTAATTCAGTTGCATCATACAAATCAGATATGCAGATATAACTAAATCAGACTTTCAGAAACAAACCTTGAAAATTTTAACTTGATTATTTACACAATGGCAAAAAGGAATAAAACAGAACAGAGTAGAATAAGAATTTTTATAGAATATTTTTAGAATACCACTAAAATAACTTAAATTCAAAATCAAACTTTGGTAGTGCAATTATACACTTCTTATAACCAGGGTTATTATAGCTAACTAAAACCGTAAAAATAAACATTTCTGTTGCTTAAAAACTATTTTTTTTAAATACTACTAAAAAATAACTTACAAAAATTACTAAAACTTTATCATTTAAATGAAAACAAAGTATAAAAATAAAGTAATTCAAAANNNNAATTTCTGTTGCTTAAAAACTATTTTTTTTTAAATACTACTAAAAAATAACTTACAAAATTTACTAAAACTTTATAATTTAAATGAAAACAAAGTATAAAAATAAAGTAATTCAAAATAGTAATAAAAACTAACATTATCACACTGGTTGTAAATCAATATTAATTTACAAAACCTTTTCACTTTGCATATTTAATATTTATGTGAAGCAATTTGAATTACCATGGTGTATGAAATGTGCTATTAATAAACTTGTCTTACCTAATATTTTTTGACCTTTAAAAATGATCTTCACAATGAATTATCCAGTTGCTAATATGAAAGGAACATGCACCGCATAGCAGGACTGAGGCGTACATACTTATAAGCATTTCACCGGTAACCTAGTTCACTAGAAACTGGTGGACTGTTACTATCGGCTTGTGTTTTATTAAGCACTAAGCTTTTGGTAAGTAAACAAATGATTCACGTTAACGGGTTGAGAGCAGCAGAATTGAATCTAAGCAAAAGAGGGGAAGGCAAACCACGAACTCTCAGACCTGCTTGGGCTGTGTTAATAGGCCTCTTTAAAACATCTGCTGTGAAGGTCTGCAGAGCCAGAATGCTGATCTAGGATCAGGAATCTTTCTCTCTTCACATTAGTCTTAGTCAGCAAGCGGAGAGAAGACAGTGTGCCTCTGGACCAGCGCTGCCTGGTGAACAGCCTCCTTGCATTATTCACAGTACCAGCAGACAGGTTTCGCTGCTCCATTTGCTGCCCTGCTGTCAAGAAGCAGCGAGCATGCAGTCTTACATTATTGACCAATGCAGCTTGCAAAGGGGAAGCGAGCGAAGGGAGAGAGAGAGACAGAGCAGGAGAGTCCACAAAAGGGTTAGCAGGATAATCTGAGTTTAAAGAGGCGCTGTTTGCACCATTCTACCATGGGAAAAAACACCACTTGATGAGTAAGCAGAAGGAATAATAGAACGACAAATAAAGCAGAAGAATTACCACGGCCTACACTTTTGCCACCATGCTAAGATTATTCGATTTCTGGCATCAGCAAGTCATTACACACTAACAATTTAAGTGGGAAAGGATTTTCTTTTTGTGTTTGTACTGTTTTTTTTTAATGTATATACCCTAAGCTGGTTTATGGACTCAAACATATTCAACTGACATGGTTTTTTAAAGAAGTACACTCAATCCACCTCGCTCTGCAGCCCACTCTCTGTTCTGGCGAAATCACTAAATAGAGTGCAATCAAAGCGCCCTCATTTTTAGCTAAAAATAAAATCACATTATTTAAAGTCATATATGCAATCCATGACCACTCAAGTCAAAATCAACAATATTGTTTTTTCATCTACCAGGCGCATGCATGTTTTTCTTCATTAAAATATTTTTTTCTGTTTTCCAGTTATATCTTGCATGTACCTATACCAGTCAAAAATCATTTAAAATAATTAAAATTTCTTAATGTTTTAGAAAGAAGTCTCTTATGCTCACCAAGGCTCCATTTACAGTATTTTATTAAAAACGGTAAAAACAATATTATTGTAAAATATTTTTACAATTGTAAAATGGTTTTCCTATTTATATTTGAATATGCTGTTTTTTTGCTCAATTATCATCAATTACTATTGACAATCAATTATTATTGATCAGTCATTAATATCAATGTTAAAAACAGATTTCTTTCATTTAAGACGTTTAATTCATAAATTAAAGAAATGAAGACTGCATGAGAACATGTTGCTATGCAGCTGTTCAAAATGGTCGCTAGGGTGTTCTGGGTGGTAGCTTAATTCAAGTAAAAAGAACACAGTCCCAAGTGTCTAGATATGGTTTGAATCCCTCCTTGATTCTAAGCCTGTGGGGATTTTTTTTACCCATTTTTTTCATCTGCCGAGTGAAAATTGTAAGTCTGACCACTTAGAAAAGTAATAGCACACCTCTGCTCTACTCAACATGCCACAAGAATTGAGGTATTATTCATGTCTGGAGCACAAATGGTGCAGGATGGATTACACTTTCATGATTTCACTGGGACTAGTGTTTCTTTTCTTTTTTAAGAAATGGGCAATAGTAATTTTGATATGTTCCTTAGCAAGCAGCACTAATTTTCAAAGCATTGCAAATGACACTCATTTGTACTGAATCGGCACAACATATTTGCTTGTTTGCAAAATGTGAAATTCCTTTCAAGGGCAGCTAATAAAAACCGCTCCAGCTCTTAGCCTTGTGAGACGCTGCTGACATTAATTAGATATGTAATTGAGTTCTCTGGCATGTTTAGACAACCTAATTCTCAGAGCAATTTTGAGCCTTTATTCCTTTATTTCAGTTATTAATGTTCCACAATCCTGAATTCTTTAAAATCATTACGCAGTTTTCACAGGCCACCCCTGATGCATACAGATCAGCTCCTCAGCCAGACCAGCACAAAAATGAAGCCAGATACGGAGTCACTATGTACCATAGCACAAATACATCATTTATCCAAAACAGTAACAGAATACAAAAGAGAGTATTTAAGGCATTTATTGTACCCCCTTAAAAAATAAATGTTCCAAAAGTTCACAGTGACGCCATTGACGAATTTGAGGTTCCTCAAACTTTTCAATGAACAGTTCTTAAAAGAACCATTTAGTCTTAGAAGCTTTTGAGCAATGAAAAGCCACAGATGCCAATAAAGAACCTTTGACAGAGAAAGAAAACCTACCTGGTCTCATGGCATAAACGTACCTGGGTG
>SCHK01444663.1:0-10162 GCA_004124795.1 Poropuntius huangchuchieni
GTTTCAGCACATTGCTATCTTCAGTGCTCGAACAGTTCATATGGCAAATTAATCTCTGATGATGTGATGCTTAAATATCGCACAATCATACAGTAGCATACAAAAGCCTTAAAAATGATCAAATCTGGGACTCAAAATCTAATTTAAGCCTGCACCTCAAGAATCTTTTCAAATAATGTAACATTTAAAACATACCAAATAAACACACTGACATGAAGCGAATAACACATATTTAAGATTGCAATATTTCTAGCGCTAATTAAGTAATTAAGTAAATTTGTTACATTATTCCAATGGCTCTTTGTACAGATAGTCAGATATTCTTTGGATGTAGTAAGTAGTTGTAATTATAAGCTTTGTGACATTCACAATATCCTGAGAAATGAATATCAGATTACTTGGATGAAGTATTTTAAATCTTGAATCGGAATGCTTCATGTTCATTCAGAAATGAATTCATTTTAAAATGAAAAAAAGACACGTGTGATAGGGACCCTCTCATAGCCTCTTGGATGTGGGAACCCTTCTTATTATTCACTTCCCATCTTTTTCTTTCTCTATATTTGCTTTCTCTTGCATGTGCCTCAGTAATGGTGCATTTAAACTCTGGTTTCTGAGTGTGTGTAATGATCCCTTTAGAAAAGCTCTTTCCCTGCGTTCTCACTTCCAGCTGAACATGACGACTCTCAACGAGGCTGTTCACACTTGCTGCTTTAAATCTGATATTAGATCTGCTCATAAGATCAGTGTAATTCTGTTTAGTCATATGATAATGATAAAGAATAGATGCGTGGAGACTTGTTTATATGCATGCAGGAACCAGGATGGGAAAGTTTTTATTTGAGTATTTAAAAACTCAATCATGAAAAGATAATAGAGACGAGATTGCATGCACTTTTTGTTAGAAACCGACAGTTTTGACAGATAAAATGTGCTATATTTTATGCAAATATGGTTTGTGTGATGCATTGTATCTAATGTAGTTGGTTATAAACTGCAAATGCAAAGTAACTACACCCAATAACCACATATCATTAAAGTGCAAGAAAATTGCATTTGTGTCCAGGAACTCATGCTCATTTACTGTAAGCCACTAAAGCGTTATCAACATTCCTGGCTTCCTTTCTTATTCTTGTAATCTATTTCTTCTGCACATTTTTTTTGGTTCAAGTCCAAAATGCCCGAGGGGTCTGATGTGTGTGCGTGTGTGAAACTGTGTGGGTGTGTGTGAAGGCAGGCCGCAGAACACGCACCCTTTGTGAAACAATGCCAGATACCTTGAGGTCTTAAAACTCAGATTAATAGACACACATAAACACAAGCATGTCTGCTGTATATTCATGCATTACTGTCTGTGACAGAGATGCATAGTTGACATGCAGGATTTTTATCTGCAAATCATGCATGTATCCAGCTAACAGGGAACATCCTCAGAATGTTTTGGCAAAGTTCTCTAAAATGATGAACAATCATTCTTCTATTATTAATAGTCTTTAATATTAATCTTCACAAAAACATTATGCATTGTTCAAAGATTTTTTTTCTGAAACTCTTTTTAGTTGAATGTTTATCTAAAAATTTGTTTCAGAATAGAGACCATTCAAAAGTAGCACCCACATAATGTTTCAAAATTGTTTCCTTACCGTTTGCATAACCAATATTTAAAGAAACAAACATATTAAAATGTTTTGAATGTTCAGAGAATATTCTAAAATAAGTTTTTTAAATAACTTAATGGGAACATTAGTAAAATGTACTGAGAACATATTTTTGTTAGCTATTTACACCTTGTAATATATATATGTATATATATTTTTTTGTGGAAAACAATATTAATTTTTAATTTGCATTAGAAATAAATGATAAAGAATTAAGCATTATACACCTATAAACATATATGTTTTGGAAAGTGAGAAAGTAATTAAATGCAGGTAAATGATTATGACTTCTTGTTTTGTTGTTTTTCAAAATAAAATAAAAAAGTGGGGGAACACCATAAAAACCATGTAGCCAAAACCTCCCTTTTAATTCTGTTAGAGAGAATGACATAACCGTTCATTTGCATGTTAAAACCTTGTTCTTTCACCAGTGTCTTAGGTTTCTGATCCCAAATAAGATGCATTTCACACCTGTGCCTGGAGACTTTCAGTCTTTTATATGAGGTGTTAATGAGTTAACCCCCCCTCCAAAACACACTCACACACACATGCTGAAGTTTCTCTCCAGCATTGACAGAGTTAAGGGAGGATACACCTGTACTATCACACACCTGTCTCAGGCTGGCAGCCAATCAGAGCAAAGAAGCCAACTTGCTAGGTGGATAAATAGAGAGTTCACAATGTGAATACAAATCAAACCGCTTCATTTATCAGGATACAAACACATCTTAGAGAAGAGACAAGATTACAAACTAAGGATTTTATCATCACTGTCTCTCAGAGGAGTCATGACCAAGGAGATTGAGTAAGTGTCATACATTTAGCATTTATTTGCATTCATTTAAAATGCTCTAGTTAAGGCTTTCTTTGCTTTGCTTGGTTACAATTTTGTTGCTATAATCGCTTTCCAAATATGCTGAAAATATTATTTTTTTAGATTAATGGTTTAAATTTATTATTAGACAAAATATACATATTTTTGTATTAGCCACTGTCTAGACATTTCAAATGAGCTGTTAATCTACGACTAAAAAAAATCCATTTTGTTTCATATGATTCATCTGATTTTGTTGTGGGGTGTGCTATAGTTTGCAGTTTCACCGCTGTGAGCTGTCTGTTTGAGTAATGTCTTTCTCCTCTTCTCCCACTCTCCCTCTGCTCATGTGTAAACGGGCCCCCACATGAATGAGTACATGAATATAATTTCAGCTGAAAATTGACACCAGGATCCAAACACGCACACACTGTCTCTTACTCTTTGCAGACAGCCTGGTGTAACTATCCTAGGGGCCCGAGTTCACAAACACAGAAACACATTAGTCTTGTGCTAATGTGTTAGAGGTTGGGGTCTATGTCAACATGCAGGTGCCTAGAATTAGAAAATATGGGTATATCTAAAAAAGTCTGCACAGATTTAAAAATAAATAAATAAACAGAAAACGCTCATTCATTTAGTGTGCGCACAGATGCCTAAACTGCTGTTTGTATTTTAGCTTACCATAGCAGACCACCTCATTGCTAATCCTAGTAGTTAGGGAAAGTCCCAAAACAAATCCAGCTGTTTGAGGAGTTAGTGATGCTCTTCAAATCCATGTCTTTTGTTTGTGGTGCTTGTGTTAAGATAAATTAAGTTCCTACACTTAAGGTTTGCTTCTGACCGTTGATCCGTTACAAGAGTTTCTGCCCTTAGGAGCCCAGATGAGAAGAGAAAGTCAGATTTATCACTGTTTCTTGACATTTAGTTCTTTTATTTTATGTTTTGCTCGATGTGATTGTGGGATTTGCTTGAATATTATATAGTTTGAAGTCTGAATGAAGAGCATTAGCTCTTGCACCCTGGATTTATTAAAGGCTGTAATTTTGTCACTACACTTTTTATGTGCACCAGAGGCACATTTCTGTGGCCTTTAAACTGTTAATCATTTTGCCGTATACATGCAAAATCACATGTTACAATTCCAGGGAATCCTTGCTAATATCTCCTTCTTTCGCCTAGGGCTCTCATGGTACAACAGAACGAGAGTTTCAACTACTTACGCTATCCAGACAATTACATTATGGACTCTTGGCCAGGCATGGACAGCGGTGACCTCAGCAAGACTAAACCCAGACTGTCTTCAGATGAAGAACTTGCAACTCTAAGTCTCCTCTATGAAGTCTGTAACACAAAGGTAACCAAGGTAACACAAAGATATATGTTTAAAATCTGAACATTTCTTATTATTTAATTTGTATTATATACAGAAATAATATTATAAATGTATTATTTTTAAGACAACTAAAGAGCAGATGACGACATCATGTGCGCGTGAGAGCAGCATGTACATGGAAAGGTAAGTTTGACCATACACTTTTATAGTAAACATAAATTATTGGAGCATATGTTGCAAGTATATAGTATAAAACAGAAAGCAAGATGAAAATATGTCATGACAGTAAGTTATCCAGATGTAAAATGTCACATTTTCTCTATCCAGTATATTGGTAGGTTGAGTAATTTAGCTAAAGATTATCTGAGGTCAGAGCTGGTTCAGCTGTTAATCCTCTTCTTCAACCCATCCCAAAAAGACTGAGTCACTACACAGCACCCTTTTGTGCAAGTGAAAAATAGCTGCCTATAGAGCTTGTTGGTCTCCCCGATGTCAAAGCCTGCCGAGAAACTCAAACAGTGAAGAAAAAAAAAATCAGCGTTAGGTGGCAAACAGCTCCCGCCCTGTGTTTGGCTTTGCTTTTCATGCAAAGAAAGCTCCATAAACAATGCAGAGATTGAACAAAGCTTCTATTGACTTTAACACTTTTTCGTCATTGTTTAGGCAGCTAACAGTTAACCCTGCATGAATAACATTAATGATGGAGTACGATAAAAAAAAAAAATTGGTCACAGTTTGTGCTGTCATTTATCTCTCAGGACAGCGAATAGCTCTTCCCCTGAGCTGGCCACGCTGGAGAACGCTCACATCATGAAGCTGCTTTCTGAAAGCATTTCCTCCAGTCACCCAAAGCCAGCATTACTGAGCACTGACAGCTACACCGGGGACAACTTGTACCCCCTCCTGCACCCAACACCGAAATCATGGCCATCTGACCAACCCTTTCTAGAGACGACCCCTGAGGTTTGCAGAACATTTTAAAACATTATTTTGTCATTTTTGAGCCATACCAACAGATCATAAAAAATATTCCATGAATGCCTGAAACAGGTGCTTTGCTCTCTATAATTACCATCAATTTATGACACTTCTGTTTGTTTTCTTTAAAAAAACAGCCTCTAGCCTACAGCACGTTCGTGGGACAAACAAGTCCTGTATACTCAGAGTCCTACTCCAACTCTCCTCCAGATAGATACAGGTGAGACTTGCTTCTTAACTGTCTGAGCCTTTACAAATCAGCTGTTTTTTTTCTTTGCATTCAATTTCCTTAATAAAATATAACTGTGTCATTTGGTGACTTCACACAAGCTATAAAAATCAGTTAATAATAATACCATTGCATACAAATGAATTTGACTGTTTTTCACAGGAATGACTTCCAGTTTGTTCTTGGTGCCCCACAAGCTTCCCAGCACAAGACAACAGAAATACCCATGGTGTACCTCAACAAGGGGCAGTTTTACCCCATCACGCTGCAGGGAGTGGACAGCACTGCTGGGGTGTCGTGCAGCAAAGTAAAAGTAAGTCATATTTTCAAAGACCCAAATAATGGAAGTAAAGGACAAAATTCATTCTTGCCATATAATTGTTCCAGAGAGAAAGAGTTGCTAGTTATTCAATCGTCCTTTGAGAGATTTCAACACTTAGTAACCATGACGTGCAACAGCAAAGAAGCTTTGGGGGAAGTTTCCTAGAACTTCCAAACTCATAGGCTCTTGCACATTCAAGGTGTGACAGATTGGCTGTTTTGTTAGCGCATTCGCTGCCATGGTCAGTGATAAAGCAAAGAGAAAGAGCATTAGTGTGGTGACATACAACATTCCTTGATAAACGACTCTCTAAAAAACAGTAACAGTAAGTAAGCAACAGGTTCTGAAAATGCTCCTTTTTTCTTCCTTTATCTCTCTCAGACGGTGATCATGGCGGTGTTTGAGAATGACAAGAGTCCTGAGATGCAGCTGAAGTACTGGAACCACTGGCACGCTCGACAGCCTACCGTTAAACAGAGAGTCATTGATATCGGTGCGTTTCTCGCTATCACTCTTATCTTTTTTAATCAGAAACATCAGGTATATAATCATAATTACAATTAATTAATTCAGGAAAACAAGACAACACTGATTATGAAAATGAAGAATGTTTTTATTATATACTACGGTAACTATGGCCGCACCCATCATTAGATTTAAAGTCAGATGTCAATTGGTTTTGATTGATGTGTCTCATAACATACAATTTATATTAATAAATTCTACTTTATTGACTCTCAGCGGACTACAAGGAAGTTTTCAGTGGAGTGAGTAACGTAGAAGAGGTGGCTTTCAACGCACTGTCCTTTATCTGGAACACCAATGAAGAAGCAAAGGTACAAGCACAAACACACAGATCCACCTGTCACTTGTTTTTGTTAAGTGATGGGTTGAAAGGAGGATCATTTAGAGGAGTGTCAGAGAGCAGTGGTATCTACGGTATGCGGCCTCCTCAGGCACCTGTCATGGTAGGGAATAAAAAAGAAAGAGGGAGGGAAGGAAGCAAGGAAGGAGAGAAAGAGAAATAGGGCACATTTCAGCATGCCCCCGGGGTAGTGATGGGTGGGACAACGAAACTCACAGCAGGTGGAGCAGAGACAGAAAGAAAGAAAGAAAGAATACAATCACTGTAACACGCTTTTATTGATTCAATAATACATCAACAACAGCAATGTTACAAGACATATTTAAGAGTTACATATTTTTTAGCTAATAATCGGAATAATTTTTTTTTAAATTTCTTAGTCTAGTATCTAATAATAAGCAATATAGCAACAATACATCTTTTAAATCAAATATTCCAACTGTTATTCAACCTTGTTGTGCTAAATTAATCAGCAGCTATGAGGAACGAGGAAGAAATGTTTGGAAATCAGCACCTGTTCACTCATTTATTCATTAATCATCATATTATTTAGGTGATTGTTTTTATTGTTTTCACCTCCAGTTCCAACATGTTGGATCTCGCCATGTTGTTCTTCATATGGACACTCCTTTTCTTTTGAATTGAATTGGAATTATTGAACAATCATTTGTACCATATTTACAGATGACACATCTAATGTGTCTCATCCCTGACCCTTCCTTTTGTTTGAGATTTCATGTCTCATGTATTCTTGTGTTTTACAGGTGCACATTGGCATCAATTCTCTGAGCACTGACTTCTCCTCGCAGAAGGGGGTCAAAGGTCTTCCTCTGAATCTTCAGATCGACACGTATGATTTCAGCTCGGGGAACAACCGCCTCATTCACAGAGCTGTTTGTCAGATCAAGATCTTCTGCGATAAGGTGAGCCAGTGCCTGACAAATAAAAGAAGTGTATATTAAAATATATATCTTCAAAAAAAAGTAAATATTTTTTATGTTTTTTATTTAGAATAATATAATTCTATTTTATTATCTTTATAAATTTGTTGTAAGAGAATCTTATAACAGCATGAAAAGATGCACACATGCATTTTAAGCCTTAATTAAACCAAAAACATGGATCAGAAACATTAAGTTTCATTATCAGGGTGTGCATTGGAACTCTGTCTCTAATTTGGCTCATCTTGGACTGTGTCATAAACTGTTATACAAAACATAGTCCTGACTCACTATTACCATGACCTACTAAGTTATTTACTCGAAAAGTGTCTGACCTCTGATCTTTTACTGGCAAACTTTCAATTACGTGATAACTGTTTCCACCGAAGCAGAAAAAATAGACGCTGAAGTATTTGTGCTTTTCCTTTTAGTCTGTCTATCGCTCTTTCGGTGTCTCTCACCCTTACACTGTCTGGTACCTCTATCTCCTGATTCCAATTGATCCCTTTTGTTGAGCTGATCAGATAAATGTCACCAGACCGCCTTATCTCCCTCATCTCCTTAAAGCCTGTTTGTGTATTCCACAGTGGCCATAGTTATTAGCTTTTTGACAGTGTGTGGGGGAAATGCATGATGGGAAGGTTAGATTTAACACACGTCTGACTGGTTTAGCAGCAGGTGAACTGAGTGCATTACTGCATTGCTGTGGTTTCTCTAGCTGGATCAAATGCATATTTACTACACAGCTGGCATCTAAACTAGACATGAACTCCGAGTTGTTTACAAGAATGGTTTTCAATAGACATGTTATAACGCATGGAGGAAAAAATTATTTAAAAAACACAAACTTTAAAATATTTTCTCTTACATAAAAAATGAACAGCAAGAGTTTAAAAACTTTTGCATTGTTAATTATTGGTTAATTGTTTTTTTTATAAGCCGTTCTAATATGCCAGAGCTGTTTGTAATTGCTCAGATTCTAAATGTTTTATGTGTTCTTGAACGCTTGCAGGGAGCAGAGAGGAAGATGAGAGACGAGGACAGGAAGAGAAGCAAGAGGAGGACCAAGAATGTTGCAGACTCCAGCAACAATAGTGAGTGCTTTCAGTCATATAATTACAGCCTGAGACTTTCAGAGAACACCCATTACCACCCAAACAAAAGCATAAAGAAAACCCAGTACATATCTTCCCCACTTGGTGTCCATGTTCTGACCCAACAAGCCACTGAAAAGCTTTACGGCTACTTAGGATTTCCTCCTAATTTGGCACAAGTCAAAACCAAAACTAGCTTTCAAGCACATATTTTCAATGAAGTGTAAAAGAGGGCTCTCTCAAATTACCTGTGGGCCACTAACCAAAGTGTGAGTCTGGTTTTCGATAGCCGTGCCTTCATTAATTGCTTTGAGTGTTATATTAAAGCTGTCTGTCTTCTCCTCAGGTTGTAAACAGGCCCTAGTTTCCAGCTCTGTTGGAAAGGACTCAACCTACTTTAAAACTCTAGACGATCACGTCACACAACCTGTTTTATTCATCCCAGAGATGCACTTCAGCACCATGCAGCGCTGTGGCCTGGTACGTCTGTCTTTCACACACACATACACACGCGCTTCCCTATATCCTAGGATATGCGGCTTACCGCAGCATTGTTGAGTCATGTTCACCAACACCCCGAGGGCTGAGTGTATGGGAGCGAGAGAGGAAAAGTGTGGGAAAAAATGCGGTGGGAAAGAAGTGGGCTTGGAAAAGAATAAGAGAAAGTGATCTCGAGATCAGACATGCTAACTGGTGCGCTCCAGAGTTTACATGACAGCGAGCGAAACTCACCTGAGGAGGGGACGGCCAGGCTGACTGACACAGGGATTAACCCGTGGGAGCTCAAACACACGCACATACACTTCTGAGGGTGTTGAAGAGATGCTTTTCAGCTGTGTTTACACAGCCTAAGAGCGGAGGGATGGAGGCTGTTCCGACAGGCCTTTTTCCCACAGTCCAGACTAGAGCAATTCTCACTTGTTAGATTTCGACATCATTTCATAAGATCAGGCCTTTTTACGTGTAGTCACAGCCCATATTAGTGACTTTAGCATATTAGTGAAGGATTAGGAAGTCATGCGATCATCCTACGTTTTTTTCTGCATTGTCGCACCTCTTAGTGTTTAAGATGTCACTGTGATAAAGTTGTTATCATCGTAATCATCAGCGTGCAAACACGCAAGAAACAGGAAACTAAGCAACATTTGAACAACCTTGATTTTATCTGTTTGTTATTGTCCAGGTGCCCCCTGTTAGCCTGGAGGAAAGCGACAGGACATCGCTGAAACGTATCAACTGTTACGCAGACGCCGGCGACCAGAAGAGTTCCCCGCCGAGCAAACAAGCCCGCCGAGATGAGCAACAGAGAGGTATGGAAGACTCAAGATTAATTTAGAAACGCAGAAGCCTGGGAACATATCAATTTTGCGATACAAATCACAGTCCCTCAGTGTTTTAATGCTGATATTCTTTATTCTCAGTTCTCCTGTACGTTAGGCGAGAGACTGAGGAAGTATTCGATGCCCTCATGTTGAACACGCCAACCCTTAAGGGCCTGAGAGAAGCGGTGAGTTTTCAACTTCTCTTTCCGTTACACATATTTGCGAAGGTCTCACCTCGAAGAGGAATTGTACCTAAAATGTGACTCATGTCCCCTTTCTGCCTTCTCAGATTTCAGAAAAGTACGGTATGCAAGAAGACACCATTGGGAAAATCTTCAAGAAGTGCAAAAGAGGGTGAGTGAGATATTTCCAAGCTAAACTCCATTGGGTGAAAACGTTTGGGGAACTATGACGAAGTCACGAACACAGATAGAGGGATGTCGAAATGTTCTTTCACGGAGACGAACAACTGTTAAACCCTTTTCTTATAATCTGAGCTCTATCTCAACAAGCTGCCAGGAAGCAAAGTCGACAGACCGGGTTGACAGGAGATCTATAGTGTTTGGAATGTGATGATTGCTGCTCCTCTTTAAAAAAAAAAAA
>SCHK01444664.1:6837-20158 GCA_004124795.1 Poropuntius huangchuchieni
TTTGATAAATATAAAGTTGTACAAAAATGTACATAACACTGTTTCCACAATATTAAACAGCACAACTGTTTTCAAAACACCAAATCAACATAGAATGATTTCTGAAGGATCATGCGACACATTTTATAATATATTTTAAATATATTAAATATATTAAAAATGTAGCCTTAATAAGCAAAAGATACTTCTTTTAAAAACATTAAAAGATCTTACTGAACACAAATATGAATAGTAATGTATATAATTTTTATCTTTAAAAATGTTTTCACTTCTAATATTGTGATAAAAGAAAGTTATTTAGTAAATTATTTTCTGTTATTCAACATTTGTAGTTAATTGTTAAAAACCTTATAAAAACATATTCGAATCTTTCCTGTAAATAAATGTGGAACTAAAACAGCAAATGACTAATTGACTTGCCTTGCATAAAGCTTTGGCAAATCTCTCCTGTACATAACACTTTTTTTTTACATAACTCAAAATGCTTCAGAAGGATTTCAAGTGTTAGTGCTGGTGTGTGTGTTTTGCACACTCAGAAATTCAAAAGATTAAGGACCATTTTTTCAATCCTCAGATTTACTTCTACGCATCATATGTGTTCCAAGAAGCGGGTATATCTGCAGGACAGATCCCATATGTGACCATTGGCACGGGGATGTGTGAATTCACCACTTGCATTCTATGTGTGAGTCTTCCATTCATCTGTTATCAATAATGTAACTGTCCCAGAACTATACCGGCAATCCTTGACCCACTTGCACCTAGATTACCATTTTAATAGTGTGACTGAATACTGAATAATTTCTATGTAGAATGACATGGCCATACATGATTTTAAAACTGTGTGTGTGTGTGCAGAACCTGTTGATAGAAAGGTTGGGTAGAAGGCTGATGTTGATGGGCGGCTATGTTCTCATGACAGGATGGGCTATAGTCTTCACTGTGGCTCTTTCACTTGAGGTGTGTATTATTCAGTATTGCATTACTTCTTTTCCCTTTACCAGCACACACACTGTCACGTGGAATGTTATGCACAAGCTAATGTCTAACCCCAAAGTGAACACATAATGTCCTACTTTAACTTTATCGTCATCTAGAGTGTTCAGCTTTGTTTAACTATGTCTTTTTTCTCTGGTTTACGTATCACCCAATAGAATATGGTTACCTGGATGCCTTACCTTAGCATGACCTGCATCTTCACCTACATTCTCAGCTTTGGCATGGGACCAGGTGAACTACGACACCCTGACATACTGTGCATTGTATATATAATGTAACCAATTTTATTGTTCTAATTCCTTTTCTTCAAACGGTAGCTGGGGTGACTGGAATCCTCCCAACAGAGATTTTTAACCAAACATCGCGTCCTGCCGCCTACATGACCGCTGGCTCTCTAATGTGGCTGAACCTTTTCATTATCGGGATGATCTTCCCTTTCCTTGTGGTGAGAACTTGAAAAAAACAGTCTTAATATCTGACATATTTGACAAAATACCCATTAAGAATAGGATTTCCTTTTCTTCTGAATGTCCTCTGTGTTTGTTTTTGCAGAGTGGTTTAGGACAGTATTGCTTTGTGCCATTTGGGGCTGTGTGCCTCTTGACCGCTTTATATATTCAGATGGTCCTACCTGAAACCAAAGGAAAGACCCTATCGATGATCACTAAAGATTTTTACAGACTAAACTACCGTGGAAAGGTGAAGATGGATATAGAAGGAAAACAAGCTCAGTACCAACTAGGGGAAATCTTTCACTCCACTGCCTTATAGAGTGTTAAATATTCTCACCAACTAAATTAAAATGATGCCTTAACTGTTCTTCACGCTGTAGTAGGTTTACATCCTTGTACATGCATTACTTGCTGATTAAATATTGTATTCTGCATCACATGACTGACTTTGCTTTACTTTGATTTATCCATTAGTCATGCATTACCGTCTCACTTTATTTAAGAATAAGATATTACTAACCATAGACTTAAATGCTTAGAAATGAAATGACAAGTAGTTCCCTGTAGCTCCCTTTACCATGATTCCCATCATGTAAGAAAAATAAAATCTTATTGTAGTTTTGTTAGCACACTTGATACAGGAGATGGTTTAAGATAACACTTAGGTAAGTTGACTTTGAGGGTGTGCAGTTATAACAATTCTGCTGAATGTTTTTCCTTAAGGTCAGTGTGACTCAGCAACACTCTTACGGCAGTGAACCCCTGAAGCTATTCTATGGCAACAGAGAGCTTTGGTTCATAGTAAACACATGATTCTGGCTGGTGTTTAGAACAGATTAACAAGACTATTCTGCTAAATCTGCTGCTTATTTCTGCAAGATTATCAGCACAAATGGGCAACCGTACCTACAGTTCTGCCAACTTTGAAAGGACATACTGTTTTAGGTCACCAATTACCTAGCTGACTCATTTAATGTAGTTTTGTACTGGACTGGGCTGTTAAAAAGCTACAGACCTTGATGTGTTCTTCTCATACATAAAAGTTAACAACACTGAAGTTGTTGATTTTGTTAAAAAACACTAACACAACTGACCATTTGTTTTTTTTGCTATTGTGAAATGGGTTAGCTATAAAAATTAGGGTGAAGTAGGTAAATTGTATATATTAAATACATTATTAATGTATTTATAAAAACAGCTTCCTAAAATACCCATTGTAACCTACTTGCTTTTTTCATGTAAAATGGGACACACATTTTAAGCTAGTTTGTGCTTGGGTAATACATTTGCTTATGATTTTTTAAAATATATATACTTTTTCAAAATATAAAATTATTACTTCCACTGATCCACTGATGCATTCATACATAGTATATTCATAATAGTATAAATAATTAAAACACTTCACCAGAAGTGTAAATGTAAGGAAATTAAACACTTCAACGGAAGTACATACATTTAAAGTAGGCTATTAAAATACTTCAGAAGTGGAAACGTAAATAATTCAAAGACTTCAACAGAAGTGTACTATATGTGGTACACAATAATAATGCCTGCTTTTGTGTGTGCGCACATGTTGTAATCCAATTGTGTAAGTGTCTAACACACTTCCATATTTCTGTGCGTGCAGTAGCTATTTATGTGTGTGAACAACTGTGTTTATGGCTTCAGGCTTTCTCGCGTTTTTAAAAAGGGCTGCAGGTTGTTTGATGCTCAGCATGGGTTCCTTTTATAAAACGTAACCTGTAGCCTAATGGCCTGCTTTGTTTTTGGTTTTAGAAACCCCTTTAATTCTATTAGCCTTTGAAACATTCAAAAGCTTTAATTTATTAGGACGGCCTATTTTATCTATCATTTTAAAGTAAATTACGACAGTGGAAAAACATTAGAAATAAAATAAAATAAATAAACTTGCACATTACCTACTGTATAAAATTGCGTCATGAACAGATATAGCCTAGGCCTAATACAAATCTGTATTGTGGACTGCAATACTGTCTATATTATTCGAATTTAACTCTAAACAACTTTAATAAACTATGTTTAGGTGAATATTTTCAAAGACTATAGAAAGGGATTTTGCTATTTTTTTAATCTCGTCAAAATTAATTGTTATAATGCCACCATCATGCCAACAGATGGCGTTAATGAGCTAAAGAAATTGTTTAGAAATCCAAACGAACGGAAATAAACGTTCTGCTGAGCCTGAAATACGTACAAACTGAAAAAAATGTAGCGTACAGGTTACACTGGATCTAACCAAAGTATGTTTGTGTTGGTTGCTGTTTTGGAGTGACTTTTTTTTTTTTTTATTTAAGGTAATATTTACCTCAGTCCTTAGATGAACATCCACCAAGTTGAATGGACTTAGGAGTGCGGGGCAGAGGGTGAGAAGTTTCTTTTGGATTTTTTTTCAGTGTATAAAACATTATGTATTCATTTTAAATCTACTGCACTGCAACTCTGATGTACACTGCTGTTCAAGTTAAATTTCCAACATTTCAAATTTCACTAAGTATGACTGCATTTTCTGTGCATATTTTGCTGCTGCCAGGCTTATAATACAAGTGGAAACACAAAAAAGGAGTGTTGTACTGCATTATGCAATTTTGCACATAAAATGAGAATATGATGTGTGGTTAGTTTATTTCAGACACATATGGCCTTGCATGAAGCCTCAGGTTGGAATTGTTTTTGAAAAAAATATGCATAAATAGATGTGGTTCCTCAATGAAGCAGAAACTGACAGTCACTGATATATTAATCTTGGATCTGTGCTTCCCAAATATATTCATTCAAAGGAATGGATTAACTCTTTATTGGAATTGGTGTCAAAATAACAAGCCTTTGAGCAAATATTTTGTGTCTCTTGTCATTGTTACTGGGCCGTTACTTAAGTATCTTTATGATTTTGACTTTCAATCAGACAAGCAGCAGGAAACAGATTTTGGAATCCTCATCAAGGCAGCACTCATGTCTATGCAAAGATTCATGCTTGCATTTGAAATAAGTTATGCACAATATTAGCATAATTTTGGTTTCCTGTTATAATTTAGCCTTTTTACCAAATAATCCTCATTTAATAACCTTATACATGTATATAATGTAAATAAACTGTATCGGTTTCACCCATCAAAAATAAAATAATGAAAAACTACCCCACTGTTTTCACAGCAGGTTGCCAGTCACACTGTTTTTACACAAAATAACCTAGAATAACCTGCACAATCATGTGTTCTGAAGTGCTCATCACAAGAAAGAAAATTCTCAAATACAATTTTATTTTATACCCATCTCTGTACCAAATAGACAGAGACACAAAAACAGTGTACAAAAACAAACATCAATAGAAAAGTATGCTTATATCCAAATGTCCAAAAATTGATCAACGTTGTGACATAAATTGCAGAGAAACAACATTTTGTCAGAAAACAAAAAAAAGGTAGAATACCAAACGTACAAATGTACACCTTTCTATGTGCATGTCTTTATACAAAAGTGTCAATGCAACTCTGTTTGTATATGGTTTTCATAAGATAGGTCCTTTAAATGACAGATTTTTCCTACCCATCGCTGTTCACAATCAGTACTGGGAAGGCACTTTGCAACATACAAATATACAAATAGATAAGCAAGAAAACAAACATTTCCAGTGATGTAATAAGCCAGAACACCATACAAGACACAAATAACAACAATAAAAATAACTGAAGAGTTCCCTACAACTTAAAATTTGTAAATAAATAAGGGCTGCAAATATTCAGATCACACATACTGGACAGACAATGATTGTTACTATTAGAATTGTAAAATTGCAATCAATTAACAAATGTTATGATTTGATATTAGCAATGATTAGTCGAATAAGTAAGCTGAAGCTAAAAACCTACAGGTTTTCCACTGCTCAGATCAGACCGTTTCAGATTTTACGGCTGCACAAAAAAACAGTAAGTCGAGTACATAAGGTAATAAAATAAAGAATTTTTTTTTTTGTATGTGTACATTATGTCATTCATAGCTTCCATCATGAGTGACCGCCTGCAAAAACTCAGCAACATTGTACAAACTGCCATTCCAAATACTCCAAATACATTTATGGTACACTATACTAATAACCTGCAGGGTAAAATAAAAGGAAAGGTAACCAGCATTAACACTGCATTTAGAGTAAGAGGAACAGGGTAACACCAAACACACACTCAAATACTTGCATAATAATAAAGACACAACAAAATTATGGATTTGTCAGTAACAATTTAAAAAATTCCATTAAAACTTACTCTCCAAAACAACAACAAACAAAAAAAAAGAAAGATCCATTCATTCAAAATATCTATATACAAGGACCCCGTTTACATAAACTCGTATAATTGGCCATACATATATACATATTTGTTTTATATATATATATATGAATGTTACATGTCATGTATAGTGACAAGACTTTAAATTAAGCAGGAATGTACTGAACCACTTAGAAAAACTCTGATATATTAAAAAAAGATTTAAAAGCCCTCTGTTTATATTACATTCTAGAGATAAAGGACATTGGAGAGACCGCAGCATACTAACGTGTACTCATACATACATGTCATTACTCTCGTGCCGTCCTCCTGTCGGCTGCATGATTCAAGAAAATAGCACGTCGCAACAAAACTCAATATATACCTTTGCGTAAAGGAGACTTGGACACCGGTATCAATAAGTTAATAAAATATATTCTTTGCTTCTTGCTATATCTTACAGTGAAACCTGAAATTGGTCCCTGTTGGACATTAAAAAACTGACACACTTTTTGTGACCCAAAACAATCTGTCTCAGAACTACCAATGATAAACAAAGAAACACCACAAAAATGACTGAGTTAACAGCCATTATTTAGCCTGAAGTTTTAAAGGATTTAAAATCATTTAAATATTTGTTAAAGTAACTCGTACAGAAAAAGTCTAAAACATATATGTTTTATAACTAGGTGTTGTAGGTTAATGGTCATTGAACTACAACAGCTGCACAAATTACACAGTCTTTTCTGATTGTGAAAACTTTTGTTTAGATTGTTAAAATTGTAATGCTTGCTAAAGTTATGCTTTTCGGTGAGGTAAGTCTGGGCAAAAATAACCTAGAGGTACATTCTGAAAGTTTGGGGCATCAGTTTGTCTTTTAAAGCAAACATCATCCTCAATCCACAATCTGGAAGCTGAGAGACACACGTGATACACATACATGTCAAAAGCAATGATTTTTTTTTTTTTTTTAGGATAGACCAATGAAATTTAGGATTTGTCAAGGAGGAATAAACATTAGCTGCTTCACACCAAGATGGAATCAAAATGGCATTCATGATGGCAAAGTCAAAACATTAACAAACATTAGAATAGTAAGAAAAGCCAAAAACAAAACAAAAAGTAGTCTACATATGGCGTCAAGGAGTATGAGACAACAGACTAAACTCGCAGTTATGAAAAGTTTGGTTGTCCAATAAGGTTATAAGACTTGTCTGCATCTCAAAGGGGTCATTTCTCCCCTAAACCCATTCCACTGCTGCCCATCTCAGAGTCCACTAGTGAGGAGGCAAAGGCTGACTGGACGATCTGAAAGCCAAAGGATTCAAGAAGTGACATATTCTGTTGGGGGGAAAAAGGTGAGCCGAGATCACCGAGACCGGACCCGGCCGCAGCACGTTTCTTATGAACTCGGTGATGGTGCTTGTTGAGGTAAGACTTTGTGCGGAAGGTCTGGCCGCATTCGCCGCAGGCAAACTTCTTTTCTTGGTCTGTTTTTTGCACGTTTTTGGATCCCCCCGGCGAGGTTACTGCGTCCTCAGGTTGGCCGTTGAAGATGAAAGATGTCACCTCCATTTCTTCTCCCTCTACTTTCTGTTCAGCCTTGAGGTCCGTTCCATTGGAAAGGTCACCGAAAACTGCATCCGATCCATCAGAGTCCTGATGAGGGCATTTCCCAGCATTCTCCTGCCCGTCTGAGGTAAACACAGAGTGGGGAAGGGGATATCAGGGAAGGAGGGGGACAGAGAGATATACAGGAAAGAGAAGAAGCCTCACATTAAGCAACATATCTAAAAATAAAAATATTTCTTTCATACCTGAAGCCTCATGACCACAGCAACTACTTGTGTAAACCCGTTTCAGCATAAAAACAGCTTGGCCCTCACTAATAATTATATTGTGGCTTGTCTAATTTTTTGAGCCGTTTTGTGAAAGAGAAATATAATAAAGATAAACTGCATCCTATTGTGTACAACATTATACGGAAAATTAATACATCAGATTGTTCAGTCCACTAAGTTGCTCTAGGCTCTATAGCAGTGGAACTTAATCTTAGTTTGGGAGCAAAAAGGACATTTTTATAATTCAGTCACCCACAAGTTGTTCCAAACCTGTATGAATTTCTTTCTAGTCTGAAACACAAAAGATGATATTTTGAAATCATCTGGAGCCCACTGATTTAAAGTTTATGGACAAGAAAATCTCTGAAAATATCATCTTGTATGTTCCACAAAAGAAAAGCAGTCTATAAAATTTTGAAACAACAAAGGTGAGTAAATGATGAAAGAATTTTCATTTTTGAGTAAACTCTCTCTTTAAAGATTTTGAAACTTCTTTTTCACAAAGTAGACACTTTCAAAATACTAAATCAACAACCATGAAAAAATGAATTCTCTACTCTGAATGATTGGTTGCTCACTTTTTTCCACATGCATGTTAATGAAATTTAGCCTGAACTAGCTAACCTAAGTAGTTCTCCTAGCTACTAACACAACAGCACGACAGAGCAGAAGACCAAAGATAATTCCTGATTGGCTGAGAAGCACTATATTTTTGGAGAAATGAGACCTTGTGCTACAACACTCTCATTAAAGAGTCACATGTTCACTCTATGAACACCATGTTAAGTACCGTCTCTCTAAGTCTATTCCACTATTTTCTACTCAAAAACAATAATTTAAACTCTAGGTTAAAAACTAAGATTTAATACAGTCCAGTTCTTCCAAAGCATAAATTATGAAAGACAAGAGGTCAAATGTGGGTGCTGTTAAAGCAAACTGATGAAAATCAAGCAGCACTGAGAACCACCAGACAAAAGCATGAGCAAAATACTAACGAGACAATTAAGTAAGAACTGAAACCAGACCGATATTTTACTTAAAAGTCTTAAAAAATGTTAATGGTGCTTAGCAGATATTTGCACCAGAATTATCAGTCGCTGCATCCAGACATCCTCACTTCTTTGGCTCACCACATTGGCACCCTCCAAACAGCCCGTACTGACCTGTAAGAGGTCCATGAAGTGGAAACCCTGGTGCTCCAGAAGAGCGGCACTCCCAGAAATAGGGAGTTGGACCTGGCTTGCCCAGGAGCAGCTCAGGCTGCAGGCCCAGGGCCGGAGGGACGGGCTGGGGTAGAACTGGCCCAGTTAGCCCCCGAAAAGACCCCTCTGTCTCGGGAAAGGTAACCACGAGCCGGCGACTGGTGCAAAGGTCTACACGCCAGTAACCGCCCCAAGAGGTAAGGGATATGGGTAGAGGAAAAGACAGAGTCCAAGGGGGACAATTCGCAGTCAATACAGTCAGATGACCTCTAGCTTCACATCAGTTCAGAAACGATCAGAAATTATGAACATTGTTTGTTCAAAGCTAAAATGACAAAAACAAGTTTTAAATGAATGAATCTTTTTCTTTCATTACATGCCAAGCCAGCAGCTCAATGACACTGTTGGAGTGATACTGTAATGACAATTCTGTACTGATGTAAAGGTAATGGCACTTTTCTGATGCATTTCTGCATTACTTTTTGCAGAAATTAACTGCCAAAACCCTAAAGCTTATATCTCAATTCTAGTGAATCCACATAGTAGTTAAAGGATTAGTTCACTTTCAAATTAAAATTTCCTGATTATTTACTCACCCCCATGTCATCTAAGACGTTTATGTATTTCTTTCTTCAGTCGAAAAGAAATTAAGGATTTTGATGAAAACATTCCAGCAGATAGTGGACGTCAATGGACTCCAAACGGTTAAAGATCCAAATTACAGTTTCAGTGCAGCTTCAAATGGCTATAAATGATACCAGACGATGAATAAGGGTCTTCAAGTCGAACGCACCTATTGTTGACAAATGTGGAGAAGGAGGACTGTTCAAAAGTTGTTTTACCTTTTAACTCCCTTTTTTTGAAAACGGCATTTGACTTAGTATTTGCACGTTCAACTTATAAACACTGACTCGGTACTTCCGCCCAAGCGTGACCTTTATAACGTAATTACGTGAAGAACAGAGCAAGGTGAGCATTTGTGTTTATAAAGCATATACAATTTTAAAATATGTTTTTTTTTTTTTTTTAAATGACCAATCGTTTCACTAGATAAGACCCTTATTCATTGCCTGGTATCGTTTATAGCCCTTTGAAGCTGCACTGAAACTGTCATTTTGACCTTCAACTTTTTGTCCATTGACGTCCACTATATGCTGGAATGTTTTTATCAAAAACCTTAATTTCTTTTCGATTGAAGAAAGAAATACATAAACGTCTTGGATGACATGGGGGTGAGTAAATTATCAGGAAATTTTAATTTGAAAGGGAACTAATCCTTTAACATTAATAACCTACCGGAAACAAGAAGAAACTGAATTTTCATAATTCTTGGCATCTCCATTACTAAGGGGTCATCGAAAGATTCTAGAATAATTTTAGTCCTTTAGAAAAAATGCTGTCTCCATATTGTTTCTCATCATGTTCAGTAAGGAGATTCCCAATCACAAGCTGCTGGATTTTATGGCAATAATTGTTTGAAAAAGGTCCATTAAATCCACAGAAATAATGCACAGCATGTATATGTGCACTTATGTGGACATGCATGAATGAAGGATCAAAACGCTTTCATTATGCCAGCACTTGATGGAGATGATAAGTAAGCGACACAGAATGGGACACATTGCCATGCTAAATTGGTCAGCAGCAATGTAAGTGAATAGTAGACAAAGCTGATTGATAGGGCTGCAACTATTATTTAACGCATGTCTTAAATCAACTGTATTTCTAAATGCACCATATTTAAATAAAGACTAATAATAAAACTTAAAGCAATAGTTCATGCAAAAAAAATAAAAGAAAACTGCTAACTTTACTTACCCTCAGGCCATCCAAGATGTAGATGAGTTTGTTCATTCATCAGAATATATCTGGAAAAACTTGTCCACCAATGGATGCTCTGCAGTGAATGGGTGCCATCAGAATTACAGCTTTAACAGCTAATAATTATTACAAACACACAGCTTTTCTTTTCACAAGATGTTAACTGATGGATTGGAGTCGTGTGGATACTTGTGAATTATTGAGCTGCTTTTATCAGCTGTTTGGACTTATTCTCACAGCACCCATTCACTGCAAAGGATCCATTGGTGAGCAAGTGATGTAATGCTACATTTCAATAGATATGCTCCAATGAAGAAATAAACTCTACATCTTGACCTGAGGGTGAGAATACTTTCAGCAAACTTTCATTCTGAGGAGAACTATTCCTTTAAAAGTAATCTTTTTATATTTTGAATAACATGCTTTGAATTTACATCTGGCAGCCGTCCATTAAATCTGCAAAACTACAACAACTATCTACATTTTCAATACTTCATCAGTCAAGTGATACATATGTATCATTACAATTGCGCATTTAAATGTCCATTTTACAAATCTCTACCAGCTGAGCTTAAGAAACTCATCTATGACATTCCTCTTAAAAAGTGAAAAACAACCCACACTTTAAGCAACAAACATCCTTTCGCATCCACTGAGAGAAAAGTCCTAAAAAAATCATGTAATTTAGACTGCCAAATTCTGAACAACATATCTCTGATTCCCTGCACATTACGCTGCAATAAATGATAGATGCACAGCGCTACAATCTGTATTTGCGGTGAGTTTATATGCAAGCAGATGCAGCATCTGATAAGCAGCAGTGAAAAAGACAGCAAGTGAGCGAGCAACAATTTGACGCTGTGGGGAGAGGCTTGCTTGCCTTCCACTGCGCACTGGCGTCCTGAGTGGTAGGGGGCGCCGTTGTGCGTCTGTGGTCTGTTGGTGCGAGGTTCAGGGAACTGATGTGCTGCAGAGGAAGGGAGCATGGACGAGCTGTGGTGCGTTTTTACGTGCACCTTTAAGTAGGATGCAGTAGAAAAACCTGAGACCATCGGAAGAACAAGTAGGGAAAACAAATAAAAACAATAAAACAAAAAAACAGAACAACACTCAGTCTTATTAATCAGAAGATCACTCTATGGCTTTCAAAAAATATCAAGCATAAGCCACAAACCTTTTCAGTACTACTATTTAAAACTTGAGCCCTTTCCCCCTAGACAGTTTTCTGCATTAATAAGCCAATCAGTTTCTGTGAACCTAAACTAGCTTACTAAGGATGGTGTCAGTGGCAATGAAAACATGGATCATTAGCTGGGTATTTGTAAGCACAAGTTCTGCTGTTTATAAGCAACGCCTTGATAAAATTAATGCGTGTTTGACCAGTACCTTTGTTGCATATTCCACAGTAGTTATGAGGTCCTTCACTGTGTTTTTTCAAGTGGTCGGTCATGTAGGCAGCCCGGAGGAATTTCCCACACACTTGACATGGTATCTTATCTTCGTGGCACGCCAGGTGCGACCTCAGGCGATCCCGTGTTGCGAAAGATGCGTTGCAAATCTGAGACATATTTTAAGATATGGTTTATAAGCATTTTCCGAGAGATCATTTTTGGGAGTGTTATCAAAACAGAAGGTTGATTTAATGGAGTTTTTCACTCAAATATTTAAATTCCACTCTTGTACATATAATGAATGTGAATGAGGACCTGAGCTATCAAGATCTAAAACAACAAAAAAGCATCATTAAAAGGATCATCCTATCGGATCCCATACTGAAAGGGTTTAATATGACTAATAAGAACATGTGTTACATATAACAAATCTTTTGAAGCCAAATTGTATTATAGCTTCGAGTAAAAAATGTCACCATGAAAATCAAATTTTTACTTTTCTCAATGGAATATTGCAGGGCTTATTATAAAGGATGTATCTGTGCACATCACTTTGTTCATGCATGCACCCTTGCAATATTTAAATTAGTTCATATTCAGTCCAATCCCACCCTTCATTTGTACTTGTTTCAGAAGCTGTTTCACTCATATACACATCGGTATAAAAAGATGATCTGCATAATTTCCTGCAGCAAACTGCTAACCACTGAGACCACCAGCGTTTTTACATGCACAGACTAAAGCAACAATTACTTTTTTTTGAAGGCCATGTAGATGCTTTATTCTGACTAAAATCCCACTGTAGTTAAATTAACCTGGTAAATCTGGTTTGTGAATGAATCATTTGCTGCATCCAAATTATATTATCCCCTAAAAGTATATCTTCTTTTTGTTAAGAAACAGTACATACTTTTGAGTGTGTAGCAGGAGAGTAGACAAGATTTGTCAACCCCCAGAGGACCTCAGATGATGCCAACCCTCAAATAACAAACAAAACTACCAAATTTTGCTATAAGTTTAACTGCAACAATGTTCACCGTCTGTTTGATTATGTCATTAATTAACTGAATGAATTTTACAGTACATTTCTGTCATATGGACATCAACTTAATCACCACAGATCAGTTACTACTAAATACTACTAGAAACTTTAAGATAGAAACTAGAAATAGAATTTGTCTCGTGAAAAGCAATATACAAATAAACTTGAATTGAATTGAGAAGATTTGATTCATTGAAAAAAACATTTTGTATGTGTGCCAAAGAAAGATTTTAAGAGAATAACGATAAAAAGGCTAGTGGCATAAACTGTTTAGGGTAGTCTTAAAAATT
>SCHK01444666.1:0-11201 GCA_004124795.1 Poropuntius huangchuchieni
TTTTTTAAGTTAAGTCAACTTATCACTTTTTACAGTGTAGGAATAAAACAGCCTTCAAAGATATGCATTTTTATTGAAATCTACAGACGCAAATGTATAAAACGTATGAAAATAAACACTTCTACAGTATGTGTATTTTGAATGATTTATTTCCACTAGTTTAAAACAATGTTGTGGAACATTGTTTGGACATGTAATGGAAATAAAAAAGACCAAAAATTTCAAAATTGACCATTGAATGGGAAAAACTTACTTTCTTACTTTCAACTGATTTAAGGATAATTTGTTTCAAAACAACTATAAATTTTAGCAGGTAAATGGGGAAACTTATATTGAAGTTTGAGACACATAATACAAAATGAGATCACAGACATACAGACCATTAACTTAGAGTTACAGAGTGGTACATCCATCCTCGTCTCCCCTACTAATGAGATCACATTGAAGTAGCATAAAGAATTGAGAAAGAACTACTCGTTTCTTTTGACATTAAACTGCTTCAATGTCAGCACCTGAATCTCTCTAAGTTAGAGAAATTTTCTACTTGAATGTCTTTGGGGATAGAAAAGACAAGTTATATGAGCCCTGTGTGATGAGCTACCCTTTAGTTTCTTTGTATGTGCTGTGAAATGAAGGATAACTATTAAAATGCTAATGTTCTTAGTTATTAAACCAAGTTAATGAAAGATTTTTTTTTCATTGTTAATGGAAACTTATGCATACAATGGCAATTCTAGTCAAATGAAAGTGAATAGGAATGGACCCGAATGCTATAATCTGCTGCCATCAGGAATATATGTAAAAGGCTCAATCTCTTCAGATGTGAATAAACACTCAAAGGACTTGCACTGAAGGAACTTCAAAAACAAATGTAGAAAATGTGCCATTTTAAACTTTTTAAATTGAAGTGTGCCGTTTCTTCACCAAATAGCACCACTAAAATAGTATAATCATGCTTCAAACATTTTTCCTGACAAATTCAGCTGATTGACATTAGTCCACAAACAGTCAATCCCAATCTAAACTCACCCCATTTGTTTGAGCCATTGGGCAGTGGTGTTTACTTGAGGTAAGAATCCATTTAGAAATGGTTTACTTATAACTGTTTTCCCATATGGATAGAAGAAAGCTCTTTAAGTACTTTAAAACTTCAGTTCTAAAGAAAATAATAAAACCTACATCTTTTTATTTGTTATAGTCCCACAAGGACACATGAGAAAGCACATATGTTCTTTGATCATATGTTTTTGCATGTTCATTGCAGATGTAAAGCTAATGACATGGAGTGTGTCCTTTTTTGATATTATAAAAAGCATTTGCAAGGCAAATGACAACACTAAAAGCCAAGCCAGTCATATTAGTTGAGAGAAAGACAGCAGAGGAGCCAGCTCATTAGTTCTTGCTACAGCTCAACTCCTCTGCTCTGAGAAATACTTAAAAGACCAGTTAAAAAGCAAAAGGAAAGGGGAAATATTAAAAAGGTAGAAGAATTGGGGCAGCTGAGGGGTACAGAATCATGAAATCCATAATGAGGTGGGACTGTCTACTCTGAAAGTGGAAAATAGGGACTTGCAATAATACAAAACTGTGCACTTGGCACATCTTCTGTTTTGAACAAATCATGCTTTGTTGTTTTGAGGCTTTATAAAAAAAGGAATATATTAAACACTATTTGCATTTAAGTATCATTATATTTTGTTTTAGAAGTTATACTAATAATCTTGTACAAAATACGTATTTGCATGTATAATGCAATGTTTTGACCTATTAAAAATGTTAAAAAAAAAAAAAAAAACTAAAATAAGAAACATTTACTTGAAATGCAACACTGCATAAGATAAGATATTCAAAGAATGTATCTTTTATCCGAGTGTATTTCTATTTGCTGTACTGGCAGAATAATTAAATATTATTACTTTCCCCCCCTACCTTGTGATTAATTTTACATGTGTAACAAAGAAGTATTTTGTTGCTGCAGTGCTCTGATGAATTTCTGGTTCATGTTTGTGCAAATGACAAAGTGTTTTGCTCTTGGGTGATATTTTGTACTTGTTCAGCTTTGAAGATAATTAAAACTGCTGTAAGTGATCATTCTAGAATAGCATACATGAAATGTCACTTCTACCTGACAGACAGCACTGAAATAGGTGTAGAGAAAAATCACATCTGTCTCTTTGACAGCCCTTTAGGCTCTGTTAATCAAGTCAAAAGAGAGTCAGGGGAGAGGACTGCTTTTTAAACATTAAAAAGTTAAATGCGTGCATTAACATAGTTAATTTTGGCAGCCCTGAAAATAATATTGTTCCATAGTTCAAGTTAATATTGAGCAGCTGTTAAGCATGTATTGTTTAGCTTGATTTAATATTGTTTTAAAAACAAAGTTTCCAAATATTTTGTTGATTTTACTAATGATTTTACAAATGAAGCCACATGCATGTGTTGGTGCTCTCAAAAGGCAGTGGATATGAAATAGTATGCATTAATATGGAAGAAATAGTGAACAATAACCACATCACAAAGTAAAGTTATACATTTGGCCTGTTATCAGCACTCATGGAAAGGTGCTTAAATCAAATTCAAGGATCGAAAGTAACTACTGTGTAAAATGTGTTTTTTGTTAAAAGATGTGAGTTTTATATTGTATTAAGTATTGCCAAAAAAAGTACTGATTTTAGAAGATCGATTAACCAAGAGTATCTCATCATCTTTCTGTCCAACGCACTTAAACTCAGTTTACTGTAAGGGAACTATGTCTGGAGTAAGTGTGAGTCTCTGATTCATATGCTAAATTATAAACTACTGGCTCTACACACAAACTGGACATAATCCTAGCTTTGCTTTACCGCTAGCTGAAAAATATGTGCACTCATAAAGCTGAACTCCAGCATGCATTGCTCTATAGATCACAGGCATATTTGGGCATTCTTCCAATGCTCCAAGAGATATCACCTACACACAACACTGAACTTCTCAAGAAGACAATCAGATGCGTTTCTTATATATCCTCCATCTTCTGGTTGGAAATCAATTGTGGGATCGATAATCTCTGAGCTTCCAGTTAAGGAATCATGCAGTTTCCAGCCTGCATTCATTTACGAGCCGTCTTGTGTGGTCTTGTGTGGTCTATAAGCAGGTTGATAGCCCTCCTACTCTGAATTCAGCATGGATAAGGAAATACGAGGAGAGAAGATCAGCTCATCAACCTGTAAGGCAATAAAAGATAAAGGAAAAGGACATTAGACTGTATAAAGAGACTAAAAAGTCTTCAAATACATGTTAACTTACACATCAGATGGTTTTATTACCCTGCAGAAGTAGTGACCGTGGGAGTGGGAATGGACTCTGTGCAAAACACATTAATGGTCGAGTAACATTAATTTTATTGCTAATACTGTCGGGAGTCATTTTTGCTGTAAATCAGGAAAATTCTGAATTAACTGTTGCAAGCAGGGAGAGGCTGGTGGTGGATACATTTCTGAGTTTTCATTAAAAATGCAATAAATGTCAGAGCAGATTGATTTGATAATGAAATAATGTTCGTTTCACAGTGAGCGCACTCTGAGCGCAGGGCCCGAGCAAAACGCTGACACGGCCATTTTCTTGAGAAACCACACTCTTATGCATGAAAGGCCCAGTATGTTTTTTTACTCTGCTAACATTTTTAGTATCCGCAAAATTTATTAACCTCCCTTGCTTTGTGTGTGCCCTTTTTCTTTCTGTTTTACATCTTCTGTGGGTGGCAAATCTGGAACAAGTCAGGTGAATTTCTTCTTTAGAAAACTTTGGTAATATTGAAAGGTTAGTACTTAATAGACTGTATCAACACACAAGCTCTTCCTAACATCTAACATATTCGAATAATGTTTCTTGTTGAGCAATTACAGTTTTTCCCCTTGTCTTATATATTTTGTACCATATTTGTGGGTGCATGTCGGTATAGTTGTTGTTGCTAAATGTTTTGGGTAGAGTGTGGAGCCCACACCCTTCTTATGAATATTAATTAAGCAGGTTATCATGTGGATGTGCTGTTTGTGAGTTGCGAATGCTTTACTACTTTGTAGTATGAGGGGAAGTATTTAGGACAATGAAGACTTTTGACATAAAACCCAAAACTTTAAGTTTAGCCACCTACAGTAACAGCACAAGAAAATTATATTATGCTGTCCACTGCAGTCATTAACATATTGTAGATCTCAAGAAAATTTCATATGCATTTTATAATAAGCACATTTCACATTAAAATAGCTCATTTCTTTTAGATTTTATCTACTCTTAAATGTTTGATTGCTTGTGTTTAAAGTTGCATTGCCTACTAAACGTCAGCATAATTTAAATGGATACATTTTAACTAGAGAAAGTCAAGTTTACTGCCCTCTGCAATGATAAAATGATAACAGCTCTCATAAAACAATGCCATAGAACCTGAAAAATTACAGCCATTCTACACTGTGGTTTTTATCCTGGAGAAAAACAAGATAAAGGCATATAAAAAAAAAAAAGAATTAAAAAACAGCCGTGTAGCAGAATACATAACAGCTTGCTTTAACAGCTTCAAGACTTCCAGACTATTTGGATATTAAATACATATTTATTATCTAAGGTAGATATTGATTTAAGATAAAGTTAACATTAAGAATAGATATCTTGCTATCTACAGTAACACTAATTTTACATTTTCCCTGTCTTGTGTTCTCCTGTTCACATGATTTTTTTTTTGTTCATGTCCTTTACTCATCTAATGTGAGCCAATGTTAGAACGAATAGCCTTTTTAACCATAATGTTGTGTTCCGGTCATTTTGACCTGGTGAGGATTTTCTTTTTCTAGAAAATGCTAGTTATATTCAAAAAAGTTCCCTTTCAAAAATGACCATACTACAAAAATATGGATTGGGCATAGGCCTCATTGACTTGCTTATGCACATCAGTTTTTGAGTAAGCATTGTTAAAATTATCCACAAATAATGTTTTGTCACTCAAAAAATGAGATACATAAGCTCAGATCAATGAGGCCTATGTTAAATCAGTACCAAAAAGAAATTCAAAACCTGTGCTAATTGCAAGAAAACAAGTTTAAACCCAAGAATTGAGACAAAAAGTTTAAACCCAGATTTGTTTATTATATAACATAATGAGAGATTTACAAACAGTTTTTAAAAGGCCAGCCATTTTTAAATGGGAACACCAAATTAGGTGTATGATTTTCAGCACAAGCACTATGGATCAAAACATACAGTGTTAAAACTGTGCATTACTCAGGAGTACTAGATGCTGCATAAAATTTAGCACACAAATAATACACAGTGTAACTGACAAACCAATAAAAAAAGAGCTGTATTATGTGTCACGTAAGTGACATTTCATCAGATAATGTAAAAAGTCATAGCTGATAATTGTATCTCTAAATAGCTCAGATGATTAATAACAGACTCTCACAGTTCTGACAACTTGCAACTTCTAAAACACATACATCTAAAAAAAGTTTTTGTTCCTCAGGCATGAAGATAGCCAGGTAGCTTCTTTCACAGCCCGATTCACAACATTCACACAAAGCTGTGACACAAAGAAATCGCTTCACGATTCCTCTCTGACTGTGATGCGATTCTGCTCGATTTATAATTCAGTAATTCTCGTCTCTACAAAGACAGTTTGCCTACCGTGGAGCAAAAGCCCTGTGAGGTGACATCTCAAACTCTTTGCACACACACACACACACACACAAACACACACCTTTCGTAAACTATCTTAGATGAGTTCTGTGGTATATAAAGGCACAGTAAAAAAGCAGTGATGGGTGCTAGGCATGCAACAACTGTGTGTTTATGTGAAATACTTTAAGATCGCACTGATCCACCCCCATCATGGTGGAGGTGTGCAAGCTGTGATCTCCCTCCTGCCTTTTCAAACACACACAGGCACATCTACGCACACATTAGGTGGGAGTTTTGAGCGCGAGGGCATTTCTGCAGTTGCCGTCTAATCCTCCAGAGATACGCTGCACTTTGTGCTGTCGAAAAGTGTGGATCAGAGGCTCACCGGGATCAGATAAGCCCTCTATTAGACCCGCTGGAATGGGACCACCTCTGTGACAGCGGCCAGAAGCGCTGGTATGAATGCAATCTTCCTCCTGAAATGAACCCCATACAGTTCCTCCATTAACTCATTATACCGGCCTTTCACTGCTTTAAAAGGTGGGATTACGGCCATTTGTAAGACTTACATAAACATTGCTTTGCAGGCAAGTCAAGCATGCACAGGATGGTACATTAGGTGCTTTCAAATGTCGAAAAAAGGTTGAGTGGGGTGTGATAAATGGCTTACAGCTTATTTAAGAGCTTGTGTGCTTTATCAGTTCACATGGCAGCGTTTATAAACGTTTCATAATTGTGACTAATGATCCCCCTATTCTTCCTGCAAATTCTTTTGCCGTTGTAACTTAATAGCTCTCCGCAGACATCAATAGTTTGCATGTATTCCTTCTTTGTCCTCTTCAGCTGGACATTTTTATGTATGGATGGAGTATTTCTTCATGTTTCTTCTTAGCTTAATGCCATACCCGTGTTAGAGCTGCATGTCAGAATCAGATTAAATATTTGTTGAGCTATTGCTATTTATTAAGCCTACAAATAAATACACATTCCAGTATTTTTCCTGACATAAATCAGTATGTTAAAGAAAAGAAAACCTCTCTAAGGACTCATCAAGGCCTAAGGTTTCTAAAGATGTGCTGATGATTCATTTGAATTTTAAACAGTTCAGAATATCCAATGTTGAGTTCTCAGCTTCACATTTTTTTCCAAATAAATAAATACTTCTATTCAACAAGGATGCATTAAATGGATCACTAGTGCAAGTAAAGGAATTTATAATGTTACAAAAGATTTCTATTCTATTTCTATGAAAGAATCCTGAAAAAATTCATAGTTATATTAACAGCTATTTTAAGTTAGTTGTCACGATATGTAATCTGGATTTTTCTCTGAGGTTGTGGGTTTTTGACATCAGTGACATTACCTTCTGTTCTGTCTTGTCATCAGTCTCATTCACATAATGTTGATTTTTGTTTCTATCCCCTATGGCAACAGTGATCCTGCAATCAAAAAATGATTGGTCTGAAATCCATCTGACATGTCTGTCTAAAAGAAATCCCGCAGGCCAGGAGCTATACACTCCGGTACGTAGAGCGTTAAAACAAGCCATTATCAGCCTCGGGCTATGAGGTCGGTTTCAGAGTCATGTGTAATGGTTTGCTAATCCTCTGGGACCATGCTAAATCAACCCTGTAATGCAAAAGAGCAAAGAAAAGTAAGCAATAGAACCAAAAAATATTTCTGACCACTCTCTCTCTCTCCATCTCAGTTTAAAATAAATGAAACGTGGCATAACTGAGAAAATACACACCACGGTGACATTATTACCAATATGCAAGCCTCTCCATTCACGTTTCATTAGGTCAAGGTTATTAGTGTGCTTTAAAGAGTGTTTTAGCCATGGTTGCACTTTCCTGACTACACATAAAAATGAACTACATGACAGTACATATGATGTTAGATACCATCTCACCTTTAAAATCAACTGACCCTTAAAATCAATTGAGAAAAAAAGAGAAGAAAAGGAAAGGTTACTGTCTCACCTGGCTGGAGAAACACGATGTTCTGAGGATGCCCTGAACAGCTTAGACATTGTATAAAATAGATGACATTTCCAGTTTTATATATATATATATATATATATATATATATATATGAATAGCCAATGCCAACTTTCAGTGTACCTTCCTTTACTGTGTCTTTCTTTAGACATAATAAATTGATCAAAAGCCATAGTAACAACATTTATAATGTTACGAAAGATATCTATTACAAGTAAATGCTATTCTTTTAAAATTTCTATTTATCAAAGAATCCTGAAAAATAAATAAATAAAAAGCACTGATATAATAAAAATCAGAAAATCAGCATATTTCAATATAAGACTGACGACACTTGATAAGACTTCAGTATAGGGACCAATTCTCACTATTAACTATTTGCTTATTAGCATGCCTATTATTAACATTTATGGCTGTTTATTAGTGCCTGTAAAGCACATATTCTGCATGACCATATTCTACATCCCTATATCCAACACCTAAGCCTACTAACTATTAATAAGTAGCACATTAAGAGGTTATTGAGGCAAAAGTTTGAAAAAATTGTGAACATAAAAGTTTTCTTTCAATAACATTACCGACCGACAGCAATTTTTGTGTAGAACAGCAAATTGATAATAACTGTGACTTTTCAAGATCTGAAGTGATTGAAACTTGTAGCTTTTGTTGAATAACTGAGAAGACATTAAAAAAGAGGAAGGAAATCAAACTCTCAGCGTGTGTCTCTGTCATAGTCATATACACGTCGGGACTTTTGCTAAAAGCTATAGTTTCCTCAGAAATGGCTCTCAAGCTGTGAAAGGTAATGGGCTCTGGGAAAGGCCAGATACCAAGGTGTACACAAGGGTCAGTGCATACGACAAAACTTCAAAGCAAACCTTACCTTGAGAATAGCCATGAAAAAATTGTGCATAAGAAGAAAAAAGGAAAGTTTTCTTTCAAAACAACATTGTGCCACTGAGATCGCCTGAATTGAGTTTTCTGAAAGAGGTCCAACCTTCTGTGACCAGTGATAACAGGGATATGGTGGTGTGGGACACATGTGTTTCTGGTTCAGTGGGTTGATTGGCAGCGGATGTGGAGCTGTCCTTGGTGCTGATTTGTTTGGCTGAACTGGTGGTGGTTCTGAATGGACAGCTCCAGCCTCTCAAAGCCTGCCGTTTGCTGTTTAACTGCCTTTTAACCTGCATCTGTAAGAAGTAACACAGGCAACATACATTTCTAATGAAAATCGACTGAACTACAGGAGACATTTTTACTAGATTTTGCTGTTATCTAAGTTGCCAAACACTGAACGGATGAGCTGAGAGATGTGGAATACTCTAAAAACTCTGATTGAATCATCATTATCTCTCAACACAGATTCCAGAGAGACTGAGGGTCAAAAGTTATAGCTTCCTTTGAGATAGCGACCTCAATACGTCAAGCCGCTTTTTGATCGCTTAACGTACCCTTGAAAGACAGCTCAAACAGGTTTCTCCCAGAGTATCATCAGACTGTTGCATCTGTCTGGCTTGCTTGTTTGTTGGGGCCTGATATTGATTTCCACTCTCATTTAGCAACAATTCAGCATGTAATGAAAGCTTCAAGCCCAGGGACTATGTAATGAGTGTATGATGATGCCTTAGCCCTGCTTATTGTCTGCTTGGGAGAGAAAGCAAAGAAATTATCAGGTGAGAAGAACAGGACAAGAGACAACTTTGAGAAAGTTTAAGTAAGGTTTAAGAAGGTTTTAAGTTAAAGTAATGCTTTGACAAAGTTTAAATAGTTCAAATATCAAAAGTAAAGCATTTAAAAAGTTTAAATAGTGCATTTATTGTTATCTAAAACTTGAAATTGTACCTGAAAATAAAACAGGTTTAAAAGAAAGTATAAAAAAAAATAAAAGTAAGTACTAAAAATAAATAAAGGTAAATACAAATATTTTAAATAAACCAATAAAAATTACAAAATCACATAACAAAATTACTTAAACCTAAACTACAATTAAAATAGAAACTAAAAATATAAAACTGTAATACAGTACCGAATACTGTAATAGTATATAAATAATACTAATGTAAAACTGGTTCACATAGATGAACATTGAACACATAGATGCACATTTTTTAATTCTAATATTTCACAATTTTCAAATGTTTCATATATTTTCATATTTTAACACTGTTAAAAAAAAGCATAATTTTCTCTATACATGCGTTTTTCTTACTTCTCTGCTTCTATTTCTAAAAGTTAAATATATATGTAAAGGAAGTTAATTCATGTAATCATGACAAATTTACGTTTATAATTTGATATGACTTCACTAATGAAGACTTCACTAATGCACATCGTACTGTGAGAACATTATGATGTAATTTGCTCTCAAGTCCACATAAATGCAAAAGGCTCCAGTGCAATTTGCAGTAAGCAGTCTGTCAAATGAAACTAAATTCTGGACTGTCATCAGGTAATTACTGCATGCTGCAATTTACATTTTTTATTCCGCTGACTTGAGACATTTTTCATTTTTGCTTTTTATTAAGTGGTATCAAATCATGCAAATCATGTCATAAAGAGCTCATAGATATTGCAAAGATTCATTAGCTTTAGAATTAACCCTTACAGGGTACATTATACATTAGGAATTCAAATGAAGGCATTATGTAATGCTTAAGGCAATGTACAGACCTTCTGTTAAAGAAAAGTGTCGAAGGATGGTTTGTGAGAGTGATTTTTAAACAAATTACTTACAGGAAGTGGTCATCATCACCAATGAAGCTGATGGCCTCATACAGCATTCAGAACAGACTGTTACATTTTAAAGGTTATTTATTAGTATCAACAGTTATGTTAGTGTTACTGCTAATTCCATCAAAATCAGCAACAATGGCATAAATGAAAATGATTAAAAAAAATAAAAAATAAAAAATAAAAGATTCAGATTAGCTTTGGTTCAGTTGTGACTAAAATGGCAGACATTAGATTTGTGGTGCTGAATTTTTATTTTTTTTTTTAAAGCTGATTACCCTCAATTATACATGCTGGAAGAAATGTAATGCTCATTTGTAGTCAGATTTTTCTGAGCCCACCCAATAATTAACCAAATTCCCATAAATAATGTGCAGAAGAGGTCTTTAAATGAGAGCTCTTTGGTGGAAATCATGAGGGTTCCCCACAGAGGAAGTGCTCTGTTCTCTGAGCAGGAAGCAGGGGGTGGGCAGCAGGGGGTCCCGGGTAAGGCTGGCAGGTCACATATGGGGCTGATAGGTTGACAAGAAGAGCCTCAAGCTGTTAGGGAATGAAGAGGGTGGTATTAAAAGGTGCCTTTAACCTCCCACATGAGGTGACACTGGTATTCTCATTGTGTAGCTCACCATATTGCTTTGGAAAATAAAGGCAGACACAGTTGGATAGGTAGTGAAGCACCTTTGTTTTGTATTAAATATTTAATTTCAAATATAAATGGAAAGGGTGGTGTGTGAACGGAAAGAGCAATAGATAGACAGGCTGTCAGTCTGTGTGTTAGTGGTGGAGATGTTTATATATATATATATATATATATATATATAT
>SCHK01444669.1:0-11179 GCA_004124795.1 Poropuntius huangchuchieni
TTTCCCTGGGAATCAAACCCATGATCTTAGCGTTGGTAGCGCCATGCTCTATTATTTGAGCTACAGGATCAATATGAATATGTGATACTTGTGCCATGGGGTTTTACTGAAGTGTACAGTTTTCTGTGTAACGAGTAGTGCTGTTTAAGGTCTAATTTATTTGCCATCCCTAGAGGTAGCTTTGTGTCTGTGTTTGCTTTAGGATTACAGGAGCCTTACACTGTTTCATAACGCTGGAGTACATGTACACACATGCATGACAGAACATGCATGGACACACAAAGCTTACTTTGTGCACCTCAATTGTTGATGTGGTATAGCAAGAAAAGGATTGCCAACTACCGACTACTGCCCAGTTTATTAACAGTTCTGAACATTACTGCCCTCTAGCTAGCATAGTGACACAGTAAATATGTTTTAGAACGGTTACAGTATATGCACAGGCAGTTGCACATTTTTTTCTTATATTGATGTATAGGAACCCATAATGTCAGATAAATAATGCTTTTATGTATTAACATATTTATAATAAACAAATATTGTTTATTGTTAATGCAAATAATGATAAAAATGTACAGCTTGTGATTAAATGTTTAACCAATGCTGTTAAAGTATTGTTTATAGTTAGATCCTGTTAATTAATGTTGCTTTTAAATATTTGAAAAAAAACCAACAACATATTTTGAAGAGAAACACTAATCAACGATGTATGTCTTTTTTATGCTTTTTTATGAAAGGGTGAAGATAATGATGAGCAGTATTGTCACCCATTTGGCCCCAGTCATGGCAGGTGGGACTGGATGAGAGCGTGAAGGTAAATGAAAAAGACAGAAAAACCACTAAGACCGACTTTTTTTTTAAGCATGTCAATGTTTATTTATTTATTTATGTTTTTGTTGGTTACATGTTGTACAGATAGCAGACAATTTCGGAGCCTGCATCCCCTTCAACGTCACCGCGATATCGAACCAGAGCCTGGAAGGCAAGGCAGCCACGGCCGAGTTTCAATGGCAACGGCACCCTAGGGCTGCCATGGCAGCAGCTGCCGCCGATGCCTCACACCATATTGCCACACTGACGCTGGAGGACGAGGAACGACGAGGCGCCACCAAAGTGTTTGGAGGTCCCGCTGCAGGGAGGACGGAAAGAGAGACAGAGAACGAGAAAGAGAGGGAGAGGGAAGGGAGAGGCAGTGGGAACGAGTGTTTGGTGTGCGGTGCCCTCTTTAGCTCACAGGACAAGCTCCGGCTCCACGCGTTCTGTCACACAGGAGAGAAACCTTTCCACTGTTCCCAGCCCCATTGCCCTAAGGCTTTCAGCTCCAAATATAAGCTCTTTAGGTAGGTGCTACTTGCATGTAAAGGCCGCAGTATACTTCCAGTGTAATGGGAGAATGAGTTGTTGTAATGCCATTTTAAATTAAATCTGGCCAAAACAGGATTTGTCTCTGCGGCTCAAAACACCTCGCCAATTCAAACTTTATGGAGAACTTTCCACTAGCTGTTAAACTGTTATTGGTCCATGGCAATTAAATAATCATAGATGGGAGTGCTCTGGGGCTCTACCTTCTTTAGAGGGGTCATATGATGCTTTTATAAAGGTCATTATTTTGTGTATTTGGTGTAACGGAATATGTTGACATGCTTTAATGTTCAAAAAACACATTATTTTCCAAATACTGTACATTATTGTAGTTCCTCTATGCCCCAACTCTCTCAAATGCATTGTTTTCTACAAAGCTCCTCCTTCCGACAAGCGCAGTCTGCTCTGATTGGCCAGCTGACACAGTGCATTGTGATTGGTCAATCAACACAAGTGATGATGCTTGTAACAGTTATGTTACAGTATATGACTCCACTGTGATGTGACCCTGTCTCTCTCTCACAACATGTATACATGACGCGTTACTCTACACTGCGCAAAACTCCGCATTTGAACAGTCAATAGCAAATACTTATATAACTAATAACAAAACATACTTACAGTCGCTGATTCTGAAGCACCAGATTGTCAAAGCAAAGTCATAATTGACCCATTTTTTATAGAAAGAGCCTTTGTGCACAGCCAGCCTTGTACTTTCCTAGGTTCACGAAACTGTCGTCCATAAAATGCGTTGCACAAATTCGAACATCTGGGTTGTGCTGTAATGTTGTAAATAATCTTAATGATTCCTAACTGTATCTACTTTCGGAAGGCCAAATAAAGTGCTTTTGCTTTCGCATAGAAACACACAGCGTCTCCATGACACGGCTGCATCAACACTACTGCGGTTACTGAAACCACGCCTTCTTTCTTTGCGTGAACATTTGGTCGGCATTACGCAAATATTTCCACATCGTGACGTAGACATATGGGGGCATGTTTAAATGAGCCATTTTAGCCCAGTCTGGAACAGCCTTCTCTTTTAGATAGAATAAATCCTTTTGTGGGAGACTTTGAGCTTTGTAACTCTGCAGATCTCTGCACAAGCAGCTACATAACACACTAAAGAAATCACATCATATGACCCCTTTAACAGTGAAAACTTCTTAGGTGTATTTCTTCGCTCAGTTTGTCATGGTCAGGCATGAGTGAAAACATGAAGCTCATCCCTATGACCAGATTCTCTCAGTGCTGTCATTTTTTGTTTGTTATGTTAAAAAGATAGTGTAGAGCAGTGGTACGCGAGGACTATAATTGAGAACCTCTGGTATAAAGGATTATAGTCCAGTCCTGTTCCTGGAGGGCTACTTTCCTGCAAAGTTTAGCTCAAACCCTTATTAAACACATCTGAACAAGCTAATCAAAGTCTTGAGGAATAACAGACAAAGGCACATTGAAACTTCCAGGCAGGTGTGTTGAAGATAAACTCTGCAGAACATCTGTCATCTAGGTGCAGGATTGGACACCACTGACATAGTAGTTTATAGTTTAGAGCAGTGTTGTCCAACCTAGTGACTGGATGGCCAGGTTCCTGCATAGTTTAACTCCAACCTTAATTAAACATACTTGAACCAGGTAATTAAGGTCTTAAGAATCTCTGGAAGCTTCCAGACAGGTGTGTTGTTGCAGGTTGGAGCTAAATTATGCCAGAAGGTGGTCATCCTAGGGCAGGAGTAGATTTTTAGAGCATCCCCCTGCGGTCTGATGAAAACAATGATGCATTTGTTTAACAGAAATTTCCAGTGTGCCTTTGTCTGATAGTCTTTAGCTAAAGACTGTCTTTGTCTCCTTTGTAGGCATATGGCCACACACTCCCCACAGAAGACTCATCAGTGCTCATTCTGTGAAAAGATGTTTCACCGCAAAGATCACCTGAAAAACCATCTGCAGACTCACGACCCCAACAAAGAGGCCTTTAAGTGCGAGGAGTGTGGCAAACACTATAACACAAAGCTGGGTTACAAGCGCCACATGGCCATGCACTCAGCCACAGCCGGCGATCTTACCTGTAAGGTGTGCTTGCAAAGCTACGAGAGCACGCCTGCACTCTTGGAGCACCTCAAGAGCCATTCAGGCAAGTCTTCAGGTGGTACCAAGGAGAAGAAACACCCCTGTGACCACTGCGATCGTCGCTTTTACACACGGAAGGATGTTCGCCGACACATGGTGGTTCACACGGGACGCAAAGACTTCCTGTGCCAGTACTGTGCCCAACGTTTCGGGCGGAAGGACCATCTGACGCGGCATGTCAAGAAGAGCCACTCGCAGGAGTTGCTGAAGATTAAGACAGAGTCCCCGGATATGTTGGGTTTACTCGGGTCTGGTTCCCCACCTTGTGCTGTGAAAGAAGAAATAAGTCCTATGATGTGTAGCATGGGACCTACCAAGGACTCGATGATGGCAAAGCCTTTCCATGGTGCCACCCCTTTCCCCATGGGCATGTACAACCCTCATCATCTCCAGGCCATGTCCAATCCTGGTGTGGGCCACCATCACTCACTGGTTCCGGGGTCTTTATCCACTGCCATGGGGATGGCTTGCCATATGGAGCCCCCATCGTCACTGCACCACCATCACCCACATCATCATCACCACCATCACCACCCTCACCATCATCACCACTCCCCACCTCCACACCAGCAGCAGCCTCCCCTGCAAAACCAGCAACAGCAGCACCCCCAGCCACCGCCCAAGTACCAGCTCGGATCTACCTCATACCTGCTGGAGAAGCCCCTGAAGGTGGAGATGGAGAGTTTCCTGATGGATCTACAGAGTGGACTCCCAGTTCCTCCGCCGCCCTCAGCCGACCCCCACTCAGCAGCTTCGCCCAATAAGGAGGTAATGGAACCTCCGGCGGGACTGTCGGATGACCTTTGCGGGGACCCCCTCATGTCCAAGAGCCCCACTGTCATTGCTGAGTCTTTGTGTGCTGCTAACCTGGACTTTTCTCATCTGCTGGGCTTTGTTCCACTCAGTCTGCAACCCTACGGTGCCCCCATGAGTTCAGGAGGACTGGTCATGGGTTACTCCACATCCTCCACAGTTTCTTCCTCTTCTTCCTCATCGTCGTCAGCATCTTCACATGCTGCTGAACCACATGCTGCCACAGCCACAGCTGCAGTGCCTCTTACCTCTTTGCAACCTCAACCTCAGGAGCAACCAGGCTCCGGTGGGGGTCTTGGTCTTGGGTCTCTGCACCCACTCCCACCAGTGTTCAGCTCTAGCCTCAGTACGACCACTCTGCCTCGCTTTCACCAGGCCTTTCAATGAGGTCCCCACCCCAACCTGGCCTGCCACAGGGGCTCAGGGCAGAGGAGCGTTAGTGCTCCCCCTAGGGGTGGGGAGGTAGAACACTTGAACACATAGAAGCCTTAACAAAAGCGCACAACAGCTTTTTAATGAGCCTGGAAGTAAACAAGCATATGAAATATCATGGAGCTTTTATTTAGGCTGTCTGAATATTAGCTATGATTTTTTAAATACCCTTTTGAACCTCTCCCACCATCCCCTCTCCTACAGTTTTGTAGTTAGACAGCAGCATCAGTAGGCCGTAAGGCATGGTACTGCATACTTTATAAAGTAATAATATTAGTAGAAAAAGGAAAAGATTAATGTAGAAAAGATAATCTGTCTTTGAGACTCTGAAAGACTAGTTTGAAGTGATATATGAATTTCGTTTTCTTTTCCAAATGTGAGGCCTGACTTTGCTATATTGTCTCTATTCTATTAAACTTAAAAGTCAGGTAATAGTTGGTTGCCCTTAAACTAAAACCGTCTTCATGGCCAGGAGTGGAAGAATTAGTGAAGGAACGAAGGAGTGAAATTGGTTATTCCAAATTTAGTTGTTTTTAAGTGTATATCTGACTCAATCAAGTCATTATTATTACAGATTCACATATGAATTTCAAAAGCAGTTTAAAATCAAATACTGTGTACCTGATTAGATGAAAATATAATCTAAGAATGTTTTCTTCCAGCGTTTTTGTGTTGATAATACAAATTTACACTTCTTGGAATGGTCAGTAAATAGTTTTTATGTGAAAGAAGCAGAGGGACTGAAAATAGAAAGGCAAAGAGGGTAAAAAAAAACTGCACAATTTGTTCATTTGGTACAATGTGATCACTGACAGAACTAAAGCAAAAGAAATTTTACGTTATTTTACAGGTTTACAATTTTTCTCAAAAGAAGCACTTTGTTTACAGCAGAAGGCACTTGACCTCTTTGGGTTGCCAAGGTGACCCACTGAAATCCCCTCCCTTTCCCCACTCTACCTTCACGCTTCCTGAAAAGAGACTGCCATTAGACACACACACACACAAAGTTCAAACAACCCAAGTACCTTTGAATATTCCACAGCAATCTGAGTCTCAAGATGTTTTTCCTCCTTCCAGCACTAATTTCAAGTCTCCGTGGCAACAATATCCCACCAGATCATGACATATATATATGTATTTTAAGAATAAAAAAAGTATTTTAGACAGGTTTATATTTTAGAGAGATACATTGTAATGATAACCCTGGTATATGTGAATGGAAAAAAAGACAAAACAAAAACAAGAATATTTTTTTTGCAGTGTACGAAGTACCACATCAAAAATATATATATTATAATTGCTTCTTTTTCAGTACATTTTGTAATTTAGATAGTTGTATTAAAAAATTGCTGATGGATTTAAAAAAAAATGTCTAGCAGGTTTACAGAATTATGTATCTTGCATCTTATTGAACAAAATGGATGAAGTATTAGCTTTTCCCTATAGCTTTTCCTGTTCCTTGTTTTTTCATGTGAGTCAAAGGAGATGAATAAGATGGGATTTTACCTGCATATACTAGACTAATAGTGGCATAATCCAGTAGAATGGACTAGTCTTTAATCTTTAGAGCATGAACTAGATGCCCATAATGTGATCCAGGTTTCAGTTTGCGTTTTTTGTTCTCAGTATTCGATCAGACCTGACTCATGCTGTCTATTTGTGTTTGGTTGTACAGTTTTTAACCTCCACTCTTATATACACCGTCGCACTGAAATGTCTGAAACCGCAATTCCAGTTGCTGTAGGTTCAGTTTAATATTACGAAAACAGGAATTTTGAAGGGTTTTGTCATACAGTCTCTTACAAGTTGCCATTTCCCAGCAAGTATACTGCACAAGTTCTTACCAAATAATCATTCATTACCAATGGCCATGTGAGGAAGAGTTGTGTGCAAAGAAACAGATGATGATCAACGTACCAGCAGTGAAAGCAGTGCCTCATACAAACAGATGTATTTCTCTCTCTCTCACTTCACCTCATCCCTTTGGCTAAATCTATTCTGTGTCCACATCTGTGTTTATAGTGAATGTGAATATCTCACAAGCAGGAAAGACCATAGAAAGGTAAAAGGCCACATCGCAAAACTAAGACAAAACAATATTATGCTGCTCTTTGCGCTGTGGTTGCCAGCAACCATAGACCACTCTGGAAACATTTTAAACTGCAAATGATCTTTTAGCAGAAAACATGCACAGTACACGTGAACTGTTTGTCCGTTTTCTCTGTTCTTCAGCTGCTTTGATTCGAATGAACATTTTATGAAAAGGGTCTGAAAAGAGACACAAAGAAGTCACCAGCCTGGTCTTTGACATTCAAAGCATGGGACATTTGATTGGGATATTGCCTAGTCGTTTTGTCATTATATTATTTTCTGTTTGTTGAAACAGGACCTCAAAACAACACAACGCATCACCTCATTTATTTGTTTTTTTGTTTTTTCATACCAAAAACCTGGGGAGAAGAAACTTCTTTTTGCACAATTGCTAACTAAAGAACGATCAGGCTAGTGTTGCTTATACTGTAAGATTTTTTTTTTTGTTTTTTTTTAGGAATAATTGCTTCATAAGAAAGCCAAAAAGTGTGTTTTCTCTACATCCTGCTCTGTTAGTGGGCATTCATGGATTTTTTGGCATTTTCACAATATATAATAATTGTAAAAAAAAATTAAAGGTCATTTAAAATGAATTTGACAATTAAAAAAAGTAATTAAACATATTCTCGTAGTTTGGCTTGAAGCTATCAAAACATGTAGAGTTTATAATTTATTTCTAAGAAATAGGAAGATTTTAAACGGAATAAAAGAAGGCTTTTGGCAATTTTTGAGTTTGTCCTCCCCGGGTTTTCTGTGAGCTGATCTGAATTCTAGCACTTTTAAACCTTTAAAAAGAGTATTTTTCAGCCTTGTGTGTGTTTGTATGTTTTTTAATTTTGTATTTGATCTTGTATGTGCCATTAGTTTGATGTGTAGAGTTTATTCATCTTTATGTAATTGATGTTTTTCTCCTTTCCCAAAAGAGTAACAGTATTTTAGATAGATTTTCACTAATATTAACAGCATTGGCCCTTTTCCCACGCTGTCTTGTCATACATTGAGGAAGTCACTTAATCTTAAAATAGATGATGTTAGAGTAACATGCTCAGAATCATTCTCTGCGTCTGAATTCTGAAACATTGCCACAAACAAAAGCTCCATCTATAACTGAGGTGTTTTCAATCAGCATTTCTAATAGCAAGCTGGCAGGTTCAACTGGTGTGAAATTGTTCCCAGCTCTCTGCCCCCAGAAAAGCACTTTTGGTTCAAATGAAGTTTTATATAATAACTACCTGGATAGTTGGAGCTCAGCATCTGATTTTCGTTTTCAGAGGTGTTTTTCTTTTTTTTTTTTTCTGCAACACAGACAGATTAACCAAGTTAAATTGACCTTTTCCTCTCTTGTTGCAACGCACTTGTCCTTTACTCCCCAAATACTAACAAAAAAAAAAAATATTAAGGGAAATTATGAGGTAACCAAGCTAGGGTAAAACAAAACAATCTGACTTTTGAGAAAAGGAAAAATGATTCAATAAAATGCTCTTTCGGCTTATAGTGAGAAAATGGGTACGTCCGCCGAGGACAAAATCCACTTGTAGTTTGATATATTTTAGCTTAATGTAAGTCTTGCATTCCAAGCTTTTTATGTAACTTGTTTAGCAATATAGTCGTTCTATTTTTAGTACTTGCTTATTACCACGACTTCTGGAAAAAAGGTGAAAACAAAAAAATGGAATATTCATCCTTACACTATTTTATATAACATGGAGAAGATGATTGACAGGACGAATTGTACAAAAGAAATGCATAACGGAGACAAACAGTGTGCTTTTTTTGTTACACAACTCACCTGCGGTCAGTTGCTGCATTGTAAAGTTGACAGATTTGTATATTGGTTGATCCAAAGAGATGACATTACAACAAACCTATTTACTTATTGTACAGTACATTGTACCATTTGACTTGTTATGTGTTATGTTAAAATGATTAAAAGACGAACCCACGGTTTCATATTTCTGGCGTCCTTTTTTTAAGCGTCTGATTTCCTGTCTGCAGCGGTGGGAGAGGGTGCGAGAAGAAACGGGCTGGTTATGGCTGAAAACTGCCATTCACATACCATAGAGCCAGAACAGGAAACCACACCACAGCGCACAAATGAAAAGACAAGAACGGCACAACTCCAAGTAATAAAAAACTGAGCTATAGCCAGGCTTAATTATAAAGTGGACCTCAAACCTATACTTTCACATCTCAAAGAGTTGTTTTAGGCCCAAAATGCCCACCAACAATACATAACGCGCCATCATTTCTCATGTGAAAATGACTTAAATCTGGAGGAATTTGAGGTTTTACAGTCTTGTCTTGTATTCCAAGAACAGCCAAGTCTCTGACTTCCTACTCTTCTGAGAAAATGCTCTCAATGCGGCCGAATTGGAGAAAACGCTCAGCGCGTAACGTGCAGAGCGAACAACATTCTCAACAAAATGTTTTAAATGTCAACATATTGGCACCTTTATTATTTTATACATTAGAAATGGACATTCTTAAAAGAGGAAGGGAAAGAAAGAGTCATAAAGAAAAAAAAAACAAAAACAAACATGCTTTTGCCTAAAACAAAGACATAATGGGACAAACAGCTCCACAAATAAAACCCTAAAATGCAACAATATAAAGTACTGTATTTACACCATAAACATACACAGACCCATCGACCCAACGCAACAGGCAGAATAAAGTACATCTGTAGAAAATATATTCTGTAGATCTTGCATTTATTCATAAAGTCACCTGTGAGGACGACAGGAAATACAGACCGGTCCAAAAGCAGACGTAGATTTTGCTATAGTGTTTCAAATTACTGCATCTGCTTCACTTTAGGGCATAAGAGTTATGAGTTTTGAGAGAGCTAAAAAAAAATTAAGTAATCTAAAATGTACCATGGATGTAAGCAAATATCTCTACCTGCTGGGCACTGCACAAATTTGTGTTGATACCCTTGAATTTTGGGTTAAATCCACCAAGATGCATCTGATTTTGGCTACAGCAATAGTCAACAGTTGGTCAAAACATGGCAGAAAGACTATTTTTACAGAAAAAATGGCTTCTCTAATGTGGAATATGAGATGTGTGTGACATTGAAAAACAGGCTTTTCTCTTAACGGCAAAGAACAAACAAACAAAGCGATACTGCATCATTATAAGAGTCTTTTAGGTCCATTGACCAGCAAGCACAAGGAAACAGAAGGAAATCTACTTCTTTTTTAATGTCCTTGCCTCATCATGTCTTTACATCCCATAATTTCAGTCCATGCCAACATATAATGACCACAGTGTGACCACACATTCACACACACATACATACACATAAACACACCCCTCAACAAGACAAGCATTCAAGAACTCAGTTCTGAATCAAAGACATAGGAACAAGTTGAAATCAAATGTTATATTAAAAGGACACAAAGTTAATTTGTAAAATGATATATGCAACTAACCCTCAATGTCTTCAATAGCATGAGACCCAGCCCAAAAATCCAACATCCCCACCCAAACATAAAGAAAAAAGTCAAATCGACACACTTTGGCCCATGTTGTGTGTGCAAAAAGATATACAGACATTAAAAATGGAACTGTTCATGTTGTTTCTTTACATCTTTGCTGAGGCAGAGAGAGCAGGACAGAAAGGTTTTGATAACGGTGTACAAAACATATCTCTGTTCATTCCTCCAGTCCATAGGGGGGCGCTGCTGCGCCTTACGCCAGCAATTCACATGTCAGTGCTTGCTTCACAAAACAGAAAAAAAGGAAACAAAAACTGAAAGAATTTTTTCAGTCGATTTTGACCGCAGCATAAATTTTCCGTATGAACACGTAAGCGGCATAGAAGCCAATCGTTCCCGTTAGCAGCCAGAAAGACAAAACCATCAGGGTTGTGTAGCCAAAATACAACAGAGAGGGAATGAACTCCACAATGTCCAGCTGGGAGGGAAAAAGAAAGAAAGAACTATGTAAATGTTGAGTACCTCAAAACAGACATAAATGCTATTGGTTGACAGATTCTCAATACAATTATAAAGCTGATGTGTAATTTTTATGCAAATAGCAGCCAACAAAAATTGTAAAGCAATTTTTAGAAATAAGCATTTTTAGAAACACAAACTTTACTGTTAATTTGATAACATTACAAAATATTTCTATTTCACATAATTTTTTTAAATTCCTATATTTCAGTTTCCTGAAAAAAATTTATTCATTACATGTAAAGTAAAACATTTCAACATTTTTTTTTGTTGTTTTAATTTTGATTAGAGCTTACAGCTCTTGAAAGTCAAAAATCCAGAATCTCAAAATGGAAGTGTGATGGAAGCGAACAGCCTGTGGCACTGCTGAGGCACTACTGAGCCTTCAGCTC
>SCHK01444687.1:5330-18402 GCA_004124795.1 Poropuntius huangchuchieni
CCTAAAAATAAATGCACTATATATATGCTAACAATATGAAAAAAGTAAAGAATGGATACTTGAGTGAGCAACTTTTTTCCCTTTTTCTTTCTTTAACAGGAGTGTATTTTAATATAATGCTACATTGTACTATAACATACTAAAATAATTAGGGAAGACCATTAAAATGCACATAAAAACACTACAGAAGTGGATATTTAAGCCTCTATGTCAATAATATATGATGCTTTGAGGGAAAAAAAGTCAGACCACTAACCAAACCCAAACACTGACAATAAGTTTTTCCTTAACTTTTCTCAGATTAGTGTTTTAAATGTAATATGCAAGTCAGTACATTGCCTACAGATGTGCCTACTGTTAAACACATGTCGTCACTGTGTACACGGATGAATACGAATATTGTAGCAGTGTGTTTTATTGTAGCGCTCGTACTGCAGGAGGCGTTCAATAGCTCAATAAAGGGCTGTCTCCTACGCATGAGGTGTTCTAAATATGACACATGATGAGTCTGGCTGTTAGCATGGACAGAGGAAAGGCTATACTGAAACAGTATCAAGCTCAGATAGGGGACAGCATTGGCGCCAACTTCCGCAGTATGTAATATGTCTAGCAGAATGTAACCACCAGGACTAAAAATATTTCAGTGACGTCCACCTCATGGCATGATATCTCTATGTGAAATAAACAACGTTGACTTCACTTCTCAGGTTTCATCTCTAAAAAAGTTTCATCAGTATACCTCACGATGGTGGTGCGATGACAGAGAACGCATGTAAAAACCCCCAAAATATTTTTTTTTTTTTTTTTTTTTTACGGTCTGAATAGATAGATGAGCTTTGGTACTTCTCAGAAAAGTTCATGGAAACATGCAATATAATTTATGATTCCATTTTTTTAACATGCTTTTATGTTATATATTTTGAATCAGTGGGTGGAACATGAGTGAATTTTTCTCTACGTGTAATTGGCCCACCATTACTAGCTTCATCGGAAAAATAAGAAAAACATAATATGTATACTCTTGAAAAACATTTCTTATGCCCTTTTCATGCAATGCTATTTTCAATTCTTGTTAATCCCCAGGAAACCAATATTGTAAATGTTGGCAATCAAATCCAGTTTATTTTTGTTGACAGCTTATTTTTATAAGAAAAAAACTCAGAGAAAGGAAAAGAAAACATGAAAAAGGGGAAAACATGAACGTGATACATTTTTAACAACCTTTTCCGTTCGTTTAAAGGTGGAAAGTATATAAGTTATGTGGTAACATTTTTGTATCTGAAAAATATTTTCTTAAATTGATAAATTATGCAGAATTTTTCAAAATAAATAATTACTCTCTACAGCTAAGAAAGCTTTCCCAAATGTTCATGATTTATTTAGCAATTAAAAAGTTTATTGTTGTACACATTTACCTTCAAAATATGTATAAATCTTCTGCTGTAGGTTTGATTCATATTTTAAACAGCTAGCACAATATTAGTGATAAATTGGTGTAAACAAATTTTGTTTTATTTTTATAGATAGAAAATAAAATGCATTACAGACAGTAATGCTCTGGGTAGTCATTTGGAGACACTACTGCCAAGTTTATTTTGTATTTTCTTTAGTGTGTGTGTGTTTGACAACAAGTGGTTGGTTCATCTTGAAGTTGTTATTGTGGACAGGACTAGTAATTATGGACCTTTGGACTTATGGTTTATGGTTTGTCATGGATGAGAACAGAACATTTAAAACTTCAGGGTTGGATGCTGCAAGTACAAAGTAAAGCACCTGGATCCCAAAGCCATGTTAACATTGTATGATGCACTCTGTATTATTATAAGACTACATACACCTATATAGAACATACATAACATACATTAATTTGCTTACAAAAATAAAAACATTATATTACTAGATTTTTTTACATTTTTATAATGACACAGTATGACACACATTCTACAAGGGCAGACTTTAAATCAAGATTTGCTGTTTACAGTAATTTTAGATAAAGCACACCACAGGACATGTCAACTTCCCAAAAGTGTTTCATGTCAGCTACACTCATACTAGTTGTCAAACACAACTACTACTGTGTTCTGCTAATTATTCCACACAGAAATTACCACCTGTCAGTAAATGTTCACAGAATGACAGAGTGTTTCATTTCACTTATTTGGTTTCAGTTCTACATTGCTGAGCACTGAGAAAGTTTTGAATAAACAAATATGTCCCTAAAATCAAAGAGTGAAATTTATTAATATATTTATTAATATGTTCTTACTCCACAATATCTGTAAAAAAAACATTCTGGTTTTTGTGTATTATATGTATTTATCTGCCCAAATGTTTGCCCAGGGTTTTGTGTCATACCCCTATTTCAGTACCCTGAGAAAGATTGACAGCACTAAGAAAAAACAAAAACAAACAAAAAATACTAATAATATCCCATTTGAGACTACTACAGCATGTCAACTAACTGCTAATTTAAGCCCTACAGTTAGAATGTGGTCACTTTATTTTCATAACCAAAACTGTGCCCTGAAGAGCAGTTTTATTCTACCTTTAAATAATCTTATTTATTTTAATATCTTAACTATGCATAGATAGATAGATAGATAGATGCATAGATAGATAGATAGATGCATAGATAGATAGATAGATAGATATCACAAAACTGTGATAGCTGCAAGAAGACATTTGCGTTATGAGACAAATATGTATTATAATATTATAAGGTTCCCCTTAAAAATGATTAAACAATCTTTACGTTGCATTTCTCATTGTTGTGTTTTTTTTCTCTGCTCGGAACAGAAGTGCGAACCACCGGTTGAGAACCGATTCTAGTTTAGATGACTTATCTGAGTAGGTTTCTTCAGCAGTCTATGGCGAAGTTGCAGAGCGGTGCTGGAGCTGTTTTAGTGGTCACTGTCCCTTTAAGAGAGCGCGCTCTAGGGTGGCGCTTTCCTCCGCAAGGGCTTCTTGATATTAATAGTGTTGGTGTCTTGAAACTGACGTAATGCTTGGAGTCTGAGGTCCTGACAAGCGATAACATTTCTGATAAAGAACTGAGATCACTGCAAAAACCAACCTCCTTTTTTCCATCCCAGACTCAGGCGTTTTTACTATTAAACACAGTCTCCCAAGATTTCACGTGTACAGGAGCAATTCGCAATCTTACATCCCCATAAAAAAGAAATCATTCCCCGAGATCAACAAACAAACAACACAAAGACGCTTCATGGCTCACGCCAAAGCTCCACCATCTTTCAGACTGCAAAGACTATTGCAATTTAATCAACAGGTAAGGAGAAAGCGAATCAATGAGCATTGCGATCACGGCAGAAGAACGATGTGAATTTTAGCTGTAGTTCCTGATGGCTTTTAGGGGGAGAATGTTATGTAATGTTGAGAAGGGCGAAGGGATTTGGTGATGAATCAGTTGAGTGCTACTTTGCAATGAAAATAAGAGCACGGCTCTTCGGATTTCGGCGTGCCATTTGGGTTTTGAGGCTAAATTGCAAATTGAAATTGGCGACTTGTTAGCTCCCAGTAGTTGAGAGAAAACACACGAAGAGGTTTTTGGATTACTTTTTCCTTCCCATTTCTTTTCAGCTATTTCGTTCTGTGTTGCAATGCGTTTTGCGCAAGATAATATCCCGAATGTAGTAATATCGTTTTTTTCTCTTGTACATTTAAGCCGCGAGGCGTCTTTTATTGGCATTGTTTATGTGTAAACCGGTTGCACTGCGCGCTAAAGTAGCTAAACGGTGCATAGCTCAAGTTGTAGAAAGTTTCATTAGTGTGTAGGCTACTGTTTTTGCGTAAATGATGCTTCTAGCTGAATGGCGCTTTCCACACAAACTTCGAAAACTTTCCGTAACTGATGTACGATAAGAAAACGCGTAGGCATGGCAACGCGCTGAACGTTACACTTCATTTTCCACATACAAAGAAGCGCAGGTTGTTTACATGACAGTCTACGGATCTTAACGGGGCTTTTATCGCTATTTTGCGGTTTTATTCGAAGGCAGGTAGCGAAAAGACGTCTTTCTGTTTCATTGCTTTCTTCGAGGCGATGGAGACGTGCAGCAAGTTTCTGAGGAAAAGTTTATGAATAGCGGTAACAAGCTCCTGACTATACGAATACTATTTTCTCGTTTGAATGTGTGTTTTTGTGAATATATAACTAATGGGATAACTTTTTTATTTGTTTTAGCAACTGTGTGGACAACTTTCGCACTTAGGTGTGTTTGGGGGGGCTGTAGTTCACAAAGTTTCTTGTGGCGTGACCAAAGTGGCGTGATGGAGCTTATCACTTTCCAAAAAACTTTTCGACAAAAGTTCAAGGAATTTAAATAGCTCCGTTTTAATCTTCTAGAATGAAGGCATGTGTATAGAAGTTGTGAATTTTTTTTCTTGTCGTGTACAGTAGTCGTTTTCTGCTTATCTTTCTTGTTGATGTTATTCATCGATAGAAACTATTGTACACAGGACAGGAACACACTTCCAGTGTTGTATTTATTTCTAACAAGTTTTAACAAGTTATGTTTATAACGTTACATGTGTTCATATTCTATACATTTTGGAAACATTTTTGGATTTTCAGTTGTTGCAAGGTTCCCTAGTTCTGCAACTGTGGTAATGTTTCCAGTTAATTTGGTTTTACAATCACTTTCACATTAGAATATCATTAGTACGTTCAAGTGGGTGGAAATAAGTATTTATCTTCAAACTGATAAAATCACCCACACTTCACTTAAATGTGCTGCACTGAAGCGTAACCTCTATCTGATTGTTATGATACAAAATCCCATGTTGGTTCCAGTAGATGAGTTGTGCTGTTTCCTGTAAACTGTGAAAGTTGCCACACTCGGGCAGTCTGGAAATGATATGCTCTCTTTTTCTTTCTGAAATAGTTTGTCGGTAAAAGTTTCTTAATGACAAAGACTGTGCAGGCGAATGCGGCTCATCATTTAGAGAAACAGAGAAACTCACAACTGTAAACATAGTTTCAGATAGAGTCAACAGGGAACCTCAGCTCCGTCATCATCAAGCTTTTGCAGTTACAATTGCTTTATCTTAACTCTTTTTTTTGCAGTTACATGACTATTTTTATTATGAGAAGATTTAAAGAACTTTTCCCCACTTTGTCATGCGTGAAATAGCTCATTGTCATTTTACATGTATAACAAACTAGAGATCAGAAGAAAAATCTCCATCTGCTTGGAATATTATTTAATTCCTCGTGCATCGTAAACACTCACACAAATATGTGAATTCGTTCTTGCTATCCGTTCAGCGGTTTACTATATTCAGTTCTCAGTCTACACAGAAGAATAAGATCCACATGAGTTGTCTGATAAGACGCGTTTGAAGTGATTGAAAAGCTTGAGGTGTATTTGAAATGTAAATGACTCCACATCTGTGAGCTCTTTGGAGAGAGGCAATAGATCAGCGCTGTATAGTCAGGAACTTTACGGCTGACAAATGAATTTGGGCCTTGGTGGAGGGAGAAAGCAGCAGTGGGGGTCTTCCATTTGTTCTTCGTGGCTTCTGAGTTTGCACAACTTCTTTTTGGGCTAACTTCTTGCCGCACTGTGATTTGCCACTTGTGTCCCTGCGGCAGATTCATGTGGCGTTGGTGCCGTTGAATAAGAAGCCTGTAGAGAAAATAAATTATAGGGGCTTTTTTTTTAATGACAGTGAAAGAGAATGGATCGCGCTACCATATTAAATCCAGGTGTTTGCTTGCAAAGAACATATTGTAACTAGTTGATGACTTTAAAATATTGTAATGTTTTTTTTTTGTTTTTACTTTTTGTTTGTTAGAAAATCCACTTAGACCTGGTNAGATGACTTTAAAATATTGTAATGTTTTTTTTTTTTTTTTTTACTTTTTGTTTGTTAGAAAATCCACTTAGACCTGGTGATAATTTTTTTGTGTATATTTGTATTCATTTGTTGCTCAAAAGTTGCTCAAACAATCTTTTAAAAACTTAACCTTAAAGATGTTCATGTTGCAAAGGACATAGTACTTATATACGACCAAAAACATTTTTTTTGATAGACTGTAAGTTTTTTTTAGGTCGTTGTAATTTCTTAAAAATCTCTTTTTCTTTTGAAAAATTGTTTTACGGAACAGCATGGTATTTTTTCCACTCCCTATACGAGCGACAGGCAAGTCTGCAAAGTACCATCACTGCTTGTGTTTTGAAATGACGCATCAATGACTTTATTGAAATTCCTTTTTGTTTTGTTTTTTGTGGTTGGAAATCTCCAAACATGGGAGACAGGAAAATTTAAATTTTTTTGTATCCACCTGATGAAATGCCAAGGTTTACACAGAGACAGCTCCTAATAATTGGTAGCCTTAAAAGCTTTTATAACATATGTTTGATTTAGCCTGCGTATGAATAGCTAGTCTTTTTTCCTCCGGATTTTCAGGAATAAAAGAGCCGCAGTTCACAGAGGTCGTCCCTTGTCTCGTCATATGCTTTTCATCCTGTTTTTAGCAGTGTTTTGAAGTCACTAAATGCTCTGGATGTGTGCTATAGACTTGTTATGGTGAGTTATAGCAGATATATTGTAAAGACTTGTCATCGTCATGGATTTTCTCACTAAACGTTCATGCAATATGAATGGATTTGAAGAGAAACAACTAGAAATGTGCATTTTTGTGTGAGTGAAGTCACTTGGGGTGGTATATGAGTGTAACATTGAGAAAGTTTTTGTCATCCAGATTAAGTGCTTTAAATGTAAGTGTTTCTTTTGTTGGGAGAAATCTTGTTCTCTTCCCTTTTTTTTCTCACACCCTGTGTGGGAAAGAAACGCATGGACCTTTGACCTGTGGTGTCATAGCAACCTCCTTTATCCTGTTATAAAGTTTAGGTTTAGCTTCTCCATGTATTTATTAATATTATGTTTTGATGGCTGTTTTTTTAATGTCACAAATGCAGCTCAAGTGTGTTTAACAACTCCAGATAAGAGACGGTTTGGGTCTCTGACTCTGTCAGAGCTGTTTGACATCACTTGTTAGGCTAATTATGTGGCGTGTAATATTTTAGTGGTTAGCGTACATCTGGTAAAGTTTGCTGACTGAAAACTCTTGTATTCCCAGTAGAGTGGTAGGTTGCACTGCAAACGAAGAAATAGAAATCGAAGTTCCCCTAAATCTTCAATCTTACTCATCGACAAAAACTTACTTTTTTTAGCTAAGAATATATAATAGCTGACATTTGTATTGAAAATGCAAGTTAAAGTGATGTGTGACGATAAACCTTTTATTGGTCGGATGTGTTGACATTTTGGCTACATGTAGTTTTTCAAAGCTGGTTCTCGTTCGGTTAGCTTTTCATATGAACTAACTTTTCTGAACATTTATACTAAAATTAAAGCATCAGTAAGTACTTGTTTGATTAAAAACACTCGTCTTGTTAGCCTAGCTTTATCCCGCCGCAAGCCTCCGCGCTCGGCTTCATATCAGAAACTTTCTGAAAGTTTTGAGTTTAGATCTTCCAGCAGTGCCCACTTCCTCTCCTCCCCATTCCGACGAGCTGAATTTAGTGCGTCCGCCGATCCTCCTGTCCGCCGGCCCCTCTGGAACGTTGATGAGTCAGTTTAGCCTTCTTTTTCTTTCTCTCTTTTCCTTTCTATCGCGGTGTGTGTTCTTTTACCTCGCAAACAGGTTTTCGCTTTGCTTTTTTCGTCTTTTTTTCCTCTCCATCTCACGGTGGCTGCACGTTCTCCATCTGTGTGGTCTGGAGGCTGGTGCGGTTGACTATTGCTAACCTGACACAGGTTGGACAGAATGAGTCGAAAGAAAAGGTTTGTGGGGGGGAGGGGTTACGGTGGTGGAGGGGGAGAGTTTTCCTTGAGAATGTTTGTTTTCCTGTTTCCAATTTGGTCGGCCAGAGGGCCCGTACTGTCAGAGCTCCCATTCATGAAACCTGCTGTCAGACTGCCTGAGTACATGACACAGGATTTCTCTCTGCTCTCTTTGCGTGCATTGTGGTGTCCATGTTGAGCTTTTTCCAAGATTCCAAGTCTTTTGGTAGATCATGCTTTTTTTATTGTTCGTTGTTGTTGTTTTTTTATTATTATTCCTTGAAGTTAGTTTGTGCAATTTTATTCTGTGAGTGTGAATGTGTGGTGATTTTGACTTTCCCTCTTAATAATGACTCAAAAAGTACTGTTTACACCGAGCACTTCCTTATTGCTAAACATGTGCGTTTTTGTTTCGTTACAGTGATCGAGAAGAAATGCATGGTGTGGTCACCCCTCGCACCCAGGATCATCTGCACCTGTGAGGTCTTCTGAGAAAAGGAAGTACAGGACGGCGCATTTCACAAGCAACACACGTAGAGCGAGTAAACTTTGAGAACACTGTGGGGAAAAAATGGAATGATTCCCAGGCCAGAATGGATGTGGAATAAAGGATACCTCGGAGGGCTCCTCAGGGAAGGGTCTTTGGATACTCTGCCAGCTTTGATATCTGCCTCCCTGTTGGATTTGAGTGTGATAATGCTATAACCCAATGCTTAACAGAGGTATGTATACGTGCGATTGTGTGTTACAACAACGCAGGGATTTCTGGCAGCGTGTGGCATTGTGGTTTTCGATGCAATTCATGTTGCACGTCTTCTAAACTAATACGTAGGATTAACAGAGAAGGACGTGATTCTTGTCGTCAGGTTTTTGATGGTGTTGTGTTAGGGTGATGTAGCTTTAAAACTTTATTTATGGTAACTTTTAACCCAGTCTTCCTGTAGTTCAGGGCAGTAATCTAGACCGCTAGATAGCTCAAGCTGTTAAAGTGCTTTGATCTTCTGTAAGGCCATCATCCCCTGCTTTGGCGTTTATTACGTGGAACAGTTGAATTTACTGACTTTCTTTTCCCTGACTTTTTTTTTTGACTATCTGTGGGTTTTCTCCAGGGTAATAAGATAGGCCACACAAGCAGTATTTTTTAGTCTGTGGGGGCTTTCTTTGAGCTGTACATTTGTGGACCAGGTGATACTGTGGTCTGTTATTCTTCTCTGCCACTGTGTTTTTGAAAAGCTGGACTCGACAGACTTCCTCTCAGGAGATATTTCTGCATCGGTCATAAAAATATGCATAGTAGCACATGGATAAAATGAAGTCTGGTTTTGTAGTATAGTCTTATAAATGGCGGATGATTATGTCACCTTAAATCTCTGGTCAAACACTGATATTTATTTATTTATTTTTTTTTTTAGATGATTGACATGTTTTTGTGTTTTAAAGTTGTTACAATGCTCAGTTATTTAGATCAGTCAAAAGCGTTATAACTGCATTAAGTGTTATTGGGAAATACCGTTAACACTCCTTTTCTGCTGAGATTTTAATTTTAAAAGCGGTTTGCCTACTTGCTCTGTACCGCACATGATTTTAAGTCTCGAGCTAATGAAGGGTAGAAATGCAATAATCTGAACTTCTGAGAGCGGCCGCATTCTTTGCGGTCTGGGTTGCGAGCAGTAGTCGTTCTTAAATGAGGTAATCTGAGAGTGTGTCGTAGTGGACTGTTTTCTCCTGTGCCGAAATGTATAATAAACGACCTGTAACGGCCAGTGATTAGGGGATCCTGCCTTTGTGAACATTGCCACAGTGGAGGTTTCTCTCGTGTGCCCTGCCGTTTCAGCAGATTTGCGTAATGTTAAACATATGCCATCTTCTCCAGTCTGGATTTCAGGGGAAAACCTGCTTGTGTGTGAACGCACACCACACTGGGATGGCTAAAATGTGCTTGTGCTTGATTTTTTTGGTTAGTGTTCTATGCGTAGACGTGGGGGTGATTCTGAATGGCGAGATTAACCCCATGGATCCTTCACCCAGAACTCTAACACAGGCTTGTAGGTCAAGGGTCACCTGAGATCCCTGAGTGCTAATACAGGGGTCCAGGGGCCCCTGATGGGGCTTACTGGGTTGTAATGCGTTTGTTCATCTTTGACATTTTTTTTCTAATACAGATTGAATTTTGATGTCTTTAGTAAATATTTTTTTAATATTCAATTTTAGTGTATTAAGTTAAAAACCATGTGTGCGACCCAGACAAAACCCATAAATGCTAATTCATGGCTGTTGTTTAATCCAGCCGATGATTTTTCACTATGATTTACTGATATTACGCATTAAGCAGCATGTGGTGTATTTGCACTTAAGTAGGCTATATTTTCAAAATGAGGACTTTTTGATCCCATCCCACTTTTAATTGTACCTAACCTACAGTATAGGCTTTACTTATGCTCGTATCCTTATAGGTTCAGCTATTATGCACTGGAACATCTCTTTGACTCGCATGCCCGTTTTTGGGTATAAACATGGATTTATGCCGTGAGTTAAAGCTTATGCTTATTACTTGTACCTTGCTTTGTATAATTTGGTTGAGTTATGGTGGGGAAATTTGAGTGGTCTGCATAGTTCTCCAGTAGGTGCCTGCGTGATGTATGGCGTGCCAGTGTGCCGAGGGAGGCAGACGGCCAAATGTTTTCATAATGTTCATTTAAAAGTCTGATCATTCGCCTCCACCGTTTCTCGGTTTTGCAGAGCATATAGAAATGTTTGATGCAGCAAGACCTTAATCAGCAGATGTATAGTACTCGACAACCATTTGGGTACTGTTGACGAATATAAAGGCTTTTCATTTGCAGGGAAAAGTGCATTTAGGAACTTGCTGTAATACATTTTTAAAGTCGTTGATTTTTATTTTTTTTTCCCAGACGTGGAATTAGCATGCGAGCATGAACTGGTTGCCACTGCAATGGAAATTCCACATCTCTATGCGTTTCAGGCCTGCTAGATAAACAGCAGAGCCTTTACGGGCTGAGAGGTGTCGGTCGTGAGCGCGCCTAATGAGACTCGCTAGTTTGACTCCAATTTCTGCCTGTAAGAATACGGTAAGCCTGGTTATTACAGACTTTTGAGATAGTTGCAAAACGGCGGTAATGAGAGAGGACCGAGGAGCGAACCTGCTGGCGAACGGCGAGGAATGGGCCGTATCCTCCTGCCAATTAGCCTGATATTCTCCACTCGTATGGCACCTCCTTGCAATAACCCCGAACCGGCACCGAACTAATCTAATTAGATCGAGAACACAAAAATGATCCCGGACCACTGGCAGAACGCACAATAAGGGAGCAATTTATTCCTGCATGGTGTTAAAAAAGGAGGGAACGGTTGAGTGCAGGCCTGTTGTTTTTAGCGGATTGTTTCCGCGAGGCCTGCTCCATATGGTGTCGGAGAGGGGGAAAAAGCCCCGGAGAAGGGGGCAAAGAACAAGGGGGCAGAGAGCTTCAGCGAAGCTGCAAAAACAAAACTTCTCCAGTCAACCCTCTCTAAATTAAAGGGTAATGCTGAGCACACCGCACACTCAGGAGTTGTTTGTTTAAAAAGCCAAACTGCATTAATCAACGTCTTCATCTTCATCGCTAACAGCATGATTAATCTGCTGTTTTTTCCTCCCCGCCATTCTTCTTTTTTTTCTTTCTTTCTTTTTTTTAAAGTAATTGCCAATCCAATGAGCAGCTTTGACAGAGTGCTTCTGACCACATTGTTCACACATTGAGTGATGCCTGCACAGCGTCAGTGCACAGCAATATTATGCTTTTGGTTCAAAGCCCAGGTTCAGTTGAGTAGTGTAATACAGATCGTATTACTTGTTTCAGATACAATAATGCAGCTACTCTAACCTGCAATAACTCTCTGCAACATTTGCGATCTTCTTCCCTCAGACCCCCTCTCAGATACACCCTGTTGGCCAGCTTTAACGTAGTTGAATAGCGCCTGGTGGCCATTGACAGGAGCCTCATGTATCCTGGCCGCGTCTTTGGCAAACACAAACAGTAGCCTTCTAAAGATCTCTCCATTTGTTTAGAGGAAGTCCCAGAGGCTTGTTACGCTCCCCAACCCCCTTCTCTTGTTGCTATCAGATGTTTATCCTCTACAAGGAGGGCAATTTACAAATGTAAGTGTTGTCACAACACAGGAGGAGACAAAAGGCGTCACGTCAGGCAAGGATGCACCTCAGTGTAAGAGCGCCATTATTTTGCAGATTAGAAGGGTTCAGGTGAATGTGGGAGCTTCTCTTAGTTTCACGTTGTGGGGAGGACTGAGGCCGTCCAGAGTGGCACAGCTACTGTTTGCTGTGATTTGGCTCACTCTGTTCGGACTGAAGTTCAGGTCTCTCACATGTCCAGACTCTGTACTTGATGATCTAAGATAGCTTTAGATGTCGCATAATCAAACCTCAAATTATGCTGTTGAGATTTTCTAGTAGAGTTTTGATAAAACGATAAAAGATTGTATTTGTGGTGTTTTTTGTCTTTTTTTTCTGGTAGTGTTTGTTCACTTTTTAATCTTTCTTAAGCAGATTTAATTTTTGATTTCAAGCTTTAAGCATTACATATTCCACCACACATGAACAATGTCTAGTGTGTTCTGATTGGCTGTTATAGTGCTGCATTACAGTATTTTTTGACAATGAACTGAACGGGAAAATTAAAATGTTCTCGTCATTTACTCCCCTTCATGTCATTGCAAAAGTGTATGACTTACTTTTTTTCTGTGGAACACAAAAGATGTTTTGATAAATGCCTGAGTATTTTGTTGCCAATATTCTTCAAAATGTATTCTCTTGTGTTAAAAAGAAAAAGTTATACAATTTTTCTACAGCAAGGGGGTAAGTAAATTACTAGAATTTTTGGTTGTATTATACCTTTAGTGTTGCCCATATGTTACACAGCTTTCAAAGTTGTTGGATTGCTGTCCTTTTCACACAGCTGTCTGTCATTTTCAGTCAAAACACATTTAACACTACAGGACAGGTCTAGATATTTAACCTGCTAACTATCACTCAGGCATCAGTGACGCCTGAGCGCTTCTTTGAGATTGCGTCTTTGATAATGCAAACATAGCAATCGTCACTCCTCACATGAATGAGCAATGATTTTGCCTCAGATTTGTTGCCAAACTCCATTAACTAAAAGTATTAGGTGTAAGGCTGTTAATGCTAATCTAAAATTATGTAAAATAATGTTAAGTTAGGGTAGTTTTTATGAGTAGTAGAGAATTT
>SCHK01444689.1:0-14214 GCA_004124795.1 Poropuntius huangchuchieni
TATCATTTTTTGGAATTTGCATGCATTTTTAATTTTTTGTTTTATTGTAATATATTATATTTATAACACATACACTCAAATGTATTTATTTATAATTATACATATTTTAATATTTATTTTTATAATATCATTTCCACTCCTATTTATATAATTTTAATAATAATAATATAATAAGATTAATATTATATAAAACATAAAAAATATGTAGTATATACAATATATTAATAAAATAAATATAATTAAATATTCAAGAATTTTTTGGTGGAATTTGCATGCATTTTTAATTGTTTGTTTTATTATATTATTTTTATACATACATATATATATATATATATATATATATTAGTATTTTTTATATTTATTAATTAAACATTTATTCATTAAATTATTTAATTTAATTTACATTTTAGTTTGTTTTATGTTACTTATTATATTTATTATATTTTTTATACTAATATATAAGTAGTATTTTTTCACATTAACATTTGTTTTTTAAATTGTCACATTTTATGCATTTTATTTTTTTATGCGTTTCATCCAACATTTTTGCATCACATCAAATAGTGTTCTTCATTTAAAAGTAGTCCCAACTTTTATAAGCGTGCATAGATACACCATGTTCATTCTGTTGCGCTTAGTGTAGCTGTTTTGAACGCAAGAACGTATTTTATGTAAATTCTCCTCAAAAAAAACTCATGCAATCAGGTTCAGATGAACCCAAAATCAGCGTAATTAAACAGGCCTTCCAGTTAAGAGTCGATTTTGACAAGTTCAGGGCTTCAGAAGTATGTCATTTGCATCTCCGGTTTTCCAATCGGAGCGTATAACCATATACATGTTCGTCCAGTTTCCAAACAAGTTCAGAAGTGGGGAGTTGATGAAAAAGGAAAAGAAAGGATAAAACAAAAAGCAGCAGCGGTAATGCTATCCATTACAGCGCTATAATTATGGTAAGTGAGGCAGAACTGAATCAATATGGCAATTCATCAATTGCATTCCCAAACTATTTCGGTCTGGCTTATGTCATGCCGCTGCTGATGGCGTCCTTCACTGGCGCAATATCTCGGGCCGCACGTCAAGGTTCCTCTCGTCCTAATCCACTTTCCCGAGACGTCCATTATTCCACGGCGCTCTGCTGTAATGTTAATCATGCTTTCGTTAATTGATCCGCCGTCGCTGCTGGAATTGCCGTGGGTGAGTGATTCCTTGAGCATCTTAACAGAACAACAGGCATTATAAATGAGACTCGGGCCTCCAGGTCTGGGCAGAGGTCCACACACACACATGCACACACCGCTGCAGTACATCAGCCGCTTGCATTGCTGTAAAACAGCCTGTAATATGAAACGTTATATAGCTGGTGTTGTGAATTCTGTGTTATGGCAGTCAAGCAAACATTTACTGTCCAACGGTGCCTTGTAATGTGAACTCTGGAAAAATACCTCCTTTATGCAAACCACTTTTCATCCTGCTTTCTGCAGAAGTCTTCAAAACATGCATTTTTGCACCATTCGGTAGTTACGCTTCATTTTTGGCGGTTGACAAGAAATAATAATATTGTAAAGATGCTTATTTTACTGTTTTATTTATAGTGAAACTGGGGTGATTTACTTATGAAAAAAAGTCAAAATCTTTAATGTGATTTCAACATTTGTCATGTCACTGAAATCTTATGCTCACCAAGGCTACATTTATTTGTTCAAAAATACGGTAAAACTGTAAAATTGTGAAATTTTATTAGAATTTAAAATAACTGTTTACTATTGTAATATATTTTAAAATGTAATTTATTCCTGTGATGCAAAGCTGATTTCCTCCAGGGCTGCATTTTTTTGTTCAAAAATACGGTAAAATTGTGAAATTTTATTAGAATTTAAAATAACTGTTTACTATTGTAATATATTTTAAAATGTAATTTATTCCTGTGATGCAAAGCTGAATTACCCCAGTGCTGCATTTATTTCTTCAAAAAATACGGTAAAATTGTGAAATTTTATTCAAATTTAAAATAGCTGTTTACTACTATAATATATTTTAAAATGTAATTTATTCCTGTGATGCAAAGCTGATTTCCTCCAGGGCTGCATTTATTTGTTCAAAAATACGGTAAAACTGTAAAATTGTAATTTTTTTTTTCGAATTTAAAATAACTGTTTAATATTGTAATATATTTGAAAATGTAATTTATTCCTGTGATGCGAAGCTGAAATGCTCCAGTCTTCAGTGTCATCCTTCAGAAATCATTCTAATACGCTGATTTGCTGCTCGAGAAACATTTATTATCATTATCACTGTTAAAATAATCTCTTTTTTCAAAACCATTTGTTTTATGACTATAGGAAGTTAAAAAGATCAGCATTTATTTGAAATGCATCTGTGCATCCTCGAATACAAGTATTAATTTCTATAACAATAAAAATCTAACAGCACCCAAACACAAAGTATAATTATAATATTAATTATTATATCTAAAAATGACATCTTTTTGAGAATATACACTTCCTGCATGCGTGCAAATGATCTTATTTTACTTTTTTTTTTGCATGGATTGTGTGTATTGCATTGTATTGTGTTGCAATATGATATTTTGGTAGAGCTGCAGAACACAACATTAGGCATCGACGCTCTTATTTATATCAGTTTTTCCCATTAAAAAACGCCAAATTATGGATTTGGCCACCGCGGTTGCTAAATCCTGAGTAGCCTATTGTTCGGCAAAGGGTGGCACGGGGGGATGGCATGCGCTCAAATAAAGAGAGGGCACTTTTAAAATGGTTGCCAGAGCTTTTAAGATGGCTGCCAGGGTGTGAAGTATTAAGAGGAGTGAGGGTGTATTAGAGATAAATGGTAACATCTGCAACTCTGCGTTATTAATGAATCTCCCAAAAGTAATGGTTATACGCGCCTGCGTGTGTGGGATCGGACTTTTCTTTTTTCCCTCCTTTTTTTTTCAAATCAGGATGTTGTTGAACTTGGCAGTAAACTTCTTGGCAACGGCGTTTTCTGTGTCATCCAACAATAGGAGCAGCTAACGTGATTCTCTCAGTATTGCTGTGCCTGGCAGGACGATTTAGCAGCTATGGTTGGGATAAGCTTGTGTGGCGGAGGAAAAAAAAAAAAAAAAAGGACGATGAAGAGCGCCAATGAGTTGCTTTTGGCACGTTTTCCCGCTCTTTTGTTTACGTACACGATTGCATTTTTAATTATTAGAATGATTGTGTTTGAATAGTCTGAAGTACAATTGACGATGAGTTTCTCACCTGACAGGCCCGATTGTTTCGTTTTGTGTTCCTGTCGAGAAGCGAGCGTCTTAAAATGGTGGCAGACTGATCGGCACAAAATGGAGGCGGAGGGGAGGAGCGACGGTGTGGGAGCAGAGCGTGATGGCATTATATTTCCACACGTAGGGTGAAAATGAAATTCAACATCCTACGTGAAATTGTCAGTTCTCTTGACGCGAGTTGGACGCCGTAGCGCTTTCTTGTCCTTCAGCCACGATTGAGACAGCACACAACGGTTTTGTTTGTAGACAGCAGCGCGTATCTGTTTTTCACGCCCTCCCTGTTCTTCTACCGATTTCACTGTTAGTTTAAGGGCCTGGAAGGGTTGAAATGACAACCTAGAGCTTTGGCTGGCATCTCTATGAATGCCTCGGGTGTACGCCAGGGACTTGGACCGAGTCGCCGTTCACAACTGAGCATTTGTCCAAAGGCTTTTCCTTTCCCCAGCCTCTCGAAACGATCGCTTTTGAATTCTAATTCACGACACAATTGCGCAGCATAAATAAAAATGACTCGTCTAGACGATATAGAGCTCGTGTCAGGGCTTTGAACGTAGTGCCTTGTTTGTGGGCTGTGGGGAGATTGTTTATGCAACACTTACTGTATGTGAAATATGGACATGGGTGATTTACGTGGAATTTAGAAAGTGCACAAGAACGAAGTATCGACCGGCTGCATTTTGAAATGAGTTTTTATCATTTCCATTCATTGGGTGAATTAAATCAAATCAATATAAAATGAAAAATCAATAAGGATTGTATTTCTTGAAAAATTACTAGATTTGTTTTTATTTTATGTAGGCTGGCTGTTTCAGTCCTGTAACCTCACTTACATATAAATATAATATTTATATGATGCAATATAATTTTCTAATATTTGTTTATTTATTCATGTTTTATTTTTTTGTCATTATTGTTTTATATTTATGCAATATTTATCAAGGCCAAATTCACATCAAATTGAGTGAGAGAGAATCATATGTAGATATATAATTTATACAATAATATAATAATATATAGTAATATTTTATTTTAACACTTTATACTTAAATATTGTGGTTTATGTATAAAAGCATTAATTCTAAATCCATTTATTTGTTTTGTATTTTTGTCATTATATTTATTTTTGTCATTATATTTATGTAATATTTATGAAAGCCACATTCACATATAATCTTGTGTAAATATTTTTATATTTAATATATGATAATTAAATATAATCATATAGAAAATAATTTAGTATTATGATGATGATTATTATTATTATTAAAATGTACCTTGACAAATAAAAATGAAATATATATTAATATTTATATATTAATACTTTATACTTTTTATTTACATTAAACATAGTCATTTTTATTTATTTATTTTTTTTTTTTTTTCTTAAATTCTTTTTTTTTTTTTTTTCCTCAAATGTTTTTTTTTTTTTTTTTTAATTTGGATGTGTGGATTTTGTGGGTGGCCACTTTCTCTAGTGGCCAGGCTCCTAGGGGGGTTTCCTCAGTGAGAAGCGGCTGGAGAGAAGTGCGTTGCAGGGGAAGTTGCGGGCTGGGTAGTGCATCCCTGGCGGTGTTACGCTTCAGCCTTGGCAAGTGTCTTCCAGTTTGTTCCAAACACGGGCTACGGCCAGCCACTCTCTAAGGAAGAGAGCGAGCCGAAAGAGAGAGAGAGAGGAAGACAACGAAAGGAGAGGGAGTGAAAAAGTTGGCTGCCAAATTGAATCACCCCATCTTTTTTCTCCAAACGTCCTACTGCCAAGATCATGGAGACTTTCTATTTTCACTCATTCTGAGAGAGAAGGGAAGAGGGGGGTTTGAGACGAGGCTTCTCTGCCCACAGCGTTATGGCTGATATCAGTGGCCAGCCAAGCACACCCTCCTGTGCCATGAATGGTGCAAATGTCGCCCGCCACGTATTGATGCTCTGTGGATTTACTCACAGTCATGTTTACGGGTGAAGTTGAGCGTTTGTGGCCCAACGAATATGAAAATATGTACTGAAACAACCCATTTTGTTGCTTCTAGTCCATGTCTGGTAGATTTCATGCCATGAAACAATTAAAGATTAAGCACTTTTTTTTCTTTGAAATTGGACAAAGTATTGATGACTCATCTTGTTCTATGCAAATTCCATCCAATCATATTCTCTCTAAATTAAAAACGCCCTCTCCCTCTAAATTATGAGTATGATCTGCCTAAAGAAACGGTTGAAGGAACTGTTCACCCTAAAATGAAAATTCTGTCATTAATTACTCACCCTCATGTCGTTCCAAACCCATAAGACCTTTGTTCTTCTTCAGAGCACAAACTAAGATGGAATCCGAGAGCTAGAAATAAACAAAAATTACGACTTTAATGTGCACAGAAAACAAAACTAATGACTTTATTCAACAATTTTATACTTGTAAACAGCTCTTGTGAACGCATGTAAAAGACTGACATGGAAGAGAATAAATTGTTAAATAAAGTCGTTATTTTTGTTTTCTTCGCGCACAAAAAGTATTCTCGTAGCTTCATAACATTACGGTTGAACCGCTGATGTCACATGGACTATTTTAACGATGTCCTTGCTACCTTTCTGGGTCTTGAAAGTGTCACTGGGTCTTGAAAGGGTCAGAAAGCTTTCGGGTTTCATCAAAAATATCTTCATTTGTGCTTTGAAGATGAACAAAGGTCTTACGGGTTTGGAACAACACGAGGTTGAGTAATTAATAACCAGTTTTTCATTTTTGGGTGAACTATCCCTTTAATTAGCAACAGCAAGTAGCAAAGCTTTGTTTGTCTTTGCATTTGTGTAGAAAACATTTTAATTTGGCCCGCCTCAACTTCCCCCATTTCATGGTATCATTCATTTCTATATTAGAGTTTGTGTTTCATGACTTTGGAGTGTGTGTAACTCCTTTGTATGAGGAGTATTGCATGTCAAAAAAAGTCTCATCTTTCACTTCGCTGTCAGCATGACGACTGTAGCAAGCATTGACACCTCTGTGTCAGTTGGAGACGGACTACCTGGCTACAAGCGGTGGTTGTTGTGGAGACAGGTGTGTCGGCGATCTTGACAGCAATGAACACCCACCATGTACGTTGCACGTCTGCAGCTGGAGCCTGTCAGATGGGCTCTTGGAGAACGATAAATTACGGCACACACGTACATACGCACATAGACTCCCGTGCCACAAATGAAGGGTCTCACGGTACTCACTGAGATTATATCTCTGGCAAATGACAATCAAACTGACAACACTTTTTTTCCGATTCAGTACCGCGTCCTCAGACACAACTCCGCTTCGGCAGGAAATCAGGCCTGACAGAGGTCAAACGCAAGCATTCTTCTCTCCTTACAGCACACATAGGCATAGAGTCAGGAATAACAATGCCAATACTGCCTATTGTGTTGTTCTCCTGGACCCCAGGGGCCACATGGAGAGCCTGGTTATTTTTTTTCAAACTGTATTTGTTGAAAGATCCTCGCTGTCAGAGCAAGGACAAACTCCTCTACCTGTGCCACCATGTGCGTTTAACTGGGACAAGCAAGAGGCGCTCTGAAGACAAAGACAGGATGTGTCTGGAGCTTGCGGAAGTAGGCATCGCAACAATATTGCTTTTTGTTTGGAGTAGCGTATGCTACTTTTGGCCCGGCTGTTTCCAAAGGTCTCATTTTTGCCTAATCACTTCATTCTGGTATTTTAAATTCAATCTCACTGTCGAAGTCTAATGTATTTCTGTTCGGTTTTTGTTCTTTTCTTGTTTGGTGTTGCAGTTATTCCCCTCTCCTCGTACTCCCTTTGAGGAATCCGTGCTCACACAGACACTTGACCCACTCGCGATCTTTCTATTTCTCCACATCAGGGCTACAGGAGGTCGCGGTACACATTAGATCCCTGACAGCTTCGACTTCTCTCTCACAGCCCGGCTATTTAGAGAGGGAGAGAGGGAAAGAGAACTGCAGAGAGTAAATTGAAAGTGGCCCCAGGGCTGTATATTTCACCATATCCCTGGGGAATTCTGGGATTCTGATTCTCTCTCGCTCTCCCTTCCTGGGAAAAGGCCAAGAACTTTTTCTCCTCCTCCTCCTCCTCCTCCTCCTCTGCTTGCCTTTCCTGCCTTTTCCTAGAAACTGTAGTTCATATCAGGGGAGTCAAGAAGCACAGCGCTCAGGAAGAAAGAAAGGGTTTGCCTACAGGCCAAGGGAATACATCTTTTCCCAAAGAGGGGCTACTAGCATTGAGGATAGTACACTTTTCCTTCTCTCCCTCTGGAATATTTAGACCATCCAGAGAGAGAAGGATGGAGACACTAAGGTTATGTTCCAGTGCCCTGCGTGGTGTAGGAAGCATATATGTTCAGTCCGAAGGGCACTGCAGCATAGAGAACAGGTGTATATTGAAATATCACAGGAAGTGAAGAGGAAAATTTACCTACTCGATACTACGCAAAGTTTGGCTTAAATGAATACAGAGAAAAAAGTTGCATACAAGTTTTTTGCAGTTTTGGTGAAAGTTACTGCATTACAAAATGCATTACAGTATTGTGTTATTCCATGAAAAAGTTAGTTAGTTACTTTTTATGGAAAGTAATGTGTTATGTTACTTTTGCATTACTTTTGTGTCACCTGATCTAGGCTTGTTTATTAATTTTTAATAACAAAAAAGGACAACATGGGCACAGCAGAGCTGTCAGTGAATAAATGGGAAAACAAAGTAACTTGCGTTACTTATTAGAAAAAGTAACGCAGATATTTTCTCGTAAATTTAAAAGAAATGCTTTACTTCACTAGTTACTTGAAAAAAGTAATCTGATTACTTAACTCATGTTACTTGTAATGCGTTACCCCTAACACTGTTTATTAAATGCGGATTATATAAATTAACAATCAGTCATTCTTCTTTTGTTAGCTTAGCAACATGCTGAAATTTAGGTAACATTATATAAATTAACCAAATAATTTGTCATTACAAAATTCACAACAGTCTTTTATCACTAAATTTAGGACCATTTTACTTGTGCGTGCTGTGTGTTTTTAATGCTTGTTAGAGTACTACATTGTTAGCTTAGCAACATGTTTGGCTAAAATAACTCTAGTGAAAAAGAATTGTGCGAAGAATTCAAATTTGTTTTCTACAGTTTTTCACAAGTATAAAGTTTATGACAGATAAAATATCTTCTTTACTAAATGTAGGACAGTTTTCTTCTTTCTTGTGTTTTTATGTTTGGTACAGTTCTGCATCGTTAGCTTAGCAACATGCTAAAATGTGGCCAAAATAACTGCAGTGAAAATAAGCTGGCCTCATTCATCTTAAGTTTGTATTTTACGCAGTTGTTTGTAGTCATTTATCACAAAATTGAGGACCATTTCATTCAGTATTTGTGCATTCTCTGTATTTTATGTTTGTCAAAGTATCACATTGTTAGCTTAGCAACATGCTAACAGCACACTTGCACTTTTGTGTACACATGAACTTTACAAATCGGTCACTCACTGTACAGGGTTATGTTACCTATGTAGACAGCAGGACGGGTAACTAGGCTATAAAACCAAGCTATTGACTTTTCTATGCTAGCTTTTCATTACTCCACCCTCCATCTTGCATTAGCTAATAATGATATCTTGTTCCCAGTGCCCCCGCCAGTCCAGGGGGAACAAGGATTCAAATAAGTCAGGAATGTCCCGCTTTTGTGTCTTGGTAACGGTAGCTTGGCAATCCAGACAGCTTGTCTTACACCGCTAGCACAAGAGCTGATTTACAAGTTCAAGTAAGGAAACATGGCATTCCTTTACCACGCTAGCGCTTATTGATATCCCTCTCTTATAGTCTGGTTTAGCTTTATATTTGCAGGGGGGAATAGCTCAAGTCACACTGACTATGGAATAATTGAGACTCGGGTAGTTTTATTGCTTTTTGCCGGATTGCAATAGTTGGTTTACTGTACCACAATGATCCCATAATGTCATCGCTGGGAGACCGCAGAGTGGATTCTGCTCATTTTTACACACCCCGCTCTGGTGTACGAGCTTGACTGAAGCACATCAAAGCTGCTAGGGCTCCCTACCTTGGTGCCTGTCCTTAAAAGTGCATTCTGTATTTCTCAAAAGTTGCAGAAGAACGAAAGAAAACACACCAGTATTACTATTCAAGATCCAGACAGGATCTGTAAACACGGCCTGTAACACTATCCTCTCCCGTCTCGCTTCCCGGTCCTCCGAAAACAGCAGTGTAAACAAGCGACGCTCCACGAGAGAAGAAAAACAGCGCAAGCCTCGGCAACGGGCTGATCTATAGAGGAGAAGCAGAAGGGTCCTGTCTAAACACTGCCTCTTATTAAATACGGTGTGACGTAAAAGCGCAGGGGGAGAGGTCAGGGTTACTCAAACACTGAACACGGGCAGCGGCCTGACGGAAACAAATGTCTTTCTCCACTTCCCCGTGCAGAAGAATGACAACCTGTCTTGGTATGAAATGGTTATAAAGTGTGTGTACATATACACTAGCATTCAAAAGTTTGGGGACAGTAAGAAATCAATTCTTTTATTAATCAATGATGCATTGAATGAATCAAATAACATTCATAAAGTTACAAAACTTTATACTCATTAAAGAATCCTGAAAAAGCGTTGCAGATGCATATATTAAGCAGCTCAACTGTTTTCAACTTGATAATAAATATTTCTTGAGCAGCAAATCAGCATATCAGAATGATTTCTGAAAGATCGAGTGACGCTGAAGACTAGCGTAATGATGCTAAACATTTAGCTCTGCATAGCAGGAATTAACAGTTATTTTAAATTGTAATAAAATTTTGCAATGTTACTGTTTTTATAGTATTTTTATAGTCAAATAAAGCAGCTTTGTTGATCATATTTATAAATATATATACAGTATATTTACCTAAATTTCATCTACTACCAAATACTAACAATTTGTTCATTCATGAAAGATTTTGACAATTGTATTCGTTTTCAGCTAAGCATCATTCATTTGATCATAATTTGGCACAAACTATTATTATTTTGCAATGTCGTATTTCTTCATTTAGTGAAACTATAAATAAATATTTGGTAAAAAATGGTTTTATATTAACATTTGTGCATTTTTTAAAAGCGCTAATTTATTAGAGATTGTTTAATACTGCATATTCCGCTTGATTTTCTCGTTCTCTCTTGCCTTTCCTCCCTTTTTTCTCATGTCGCTCACAATTTCAGGTTTCATCGACATGTTCCCCATCTGTGACTCATTGCAGTTCCCAGAAATTATTTCATTTTTTTTTCTCCCTCAAGTCATTTTTATGTAATGTGCATCATGGCCCAAATATGCTGCTCTTAAAAAAACAAAACAAAACGCATATTTGCGTTGCTGTGGCGATCATTCTAAAACACAGTTTCTCGGATAGTCTCGAGTGTGACCACGCAGGAATCCGGCACCCACCATCTCATAATGTCTGTGGCGGCCCGAAAGAAAAAAAAATCTGGGGGGCGATACTTGTGGAAACAATGCTCCAATCCCTGGAGCTTCACCTTCCATTGATACTCCAGAAAGGCCCGTTTGTATTTCTAAATTAAGTTTCTGCCTCCTTTTATGGGCCTTCGTGTTCCTGAGCCCACTGTGTAAAGGGCCTTTTGAAAGCGGGGTTTTAACACACAATTGGATTACAGCAAAGCACTTGGTGAGAAAGCGGCGGGTTGGGACGAGCGGACCTGCGAGAAGTACAGATGGTTTAGCGCATGCATAATGAAACAGACCAGGCGGTGTGTGTGTGAGTGAGTGTAAGCGCACGCCCCCCTAAAGCCCTCGGCCTGGCCTGGGAGAGGAAGGAGGCAGTGGGAGTCGGAGGCAGGCCAGGGGGCATACCGCTCCTGCCCAACCTGCCTGCCGCCGCAAGCCGGTCCTAATGATCTAATTAGGGAATCACCTCGCCGACTAATTCGGCCACGTTCAAGCAACCTGAGCCCGTCTCAATTATCCCAGGCTTGTTATCGGACGCTAAACGACGTCGTTTTATCTCTTTTCGTTTGTTTCATCATGAATTCCGTCGTCGAATCGAGGCGGAATAACACGTCGACTGAGTCACTCCAGGTTGCTTTTCTTCTCCCACACCCGAGCGGCGTTCCCATCTTTTTGATGGTGTGAGAACAAAATTAGAGATACGCAGGAACCATCCCTCCTCTGTCTTTCAATCGGCGGCCCATAGAGTGGCTTGTTATGCTCTTGTATAAAGGATTTAGGCCTGGTGAATGGGCCTGTTTGTGCACGGTATTTAGTTGTTTGTTGTTTAGTGTCTTTTTTTGTTGTTTATTTCGGGCAGGAGGGGGTTTTTTGTTTCCCCCCTCGCTCTCCGAGGGCCCTCGACAGGGGGTAAATGCAGATGTGACACACAGAGTCTGGGTCTCACGCCTCATTTGCATATTTAATTAGCAATGGGCACTGTGTGAGAGAGCACTTGGTCCACGGAGGGCAACTGGGAGAGTGTGTGAAAGTCCCCGCACACACGCACCCACCCGGCACCCGGTTTCCCGGCCCCTTTGGTTGCGCTTTCACATATCTCTGGGCTGTTGCTGGGGCGGGGGGTGTTGCTGCGTGTTTTTTTTTTTTTTTTCGTTGTTTCGGCCCACTCTTCAGATTGCCTTTGTTTTAAACTGTTGATGCAGACGGCAACGCTGAGCTGAATGCAAACAAGGCCCTAAATTGTTTACTTTGTCTAGGAGCAGATGAAGGGGCTGGACAAACTTTTTTTTTTTTTTTTTTTTGGTGGTGGTGGGGGTCTGGGTTTTGCTTTTTCTTCTTTTATCAAAAGTTACTTTCCGTGATTTATCGTTAACTGAAATTTGAATCATTTTTGCATGCTAATTATTGCACAGTTTAGCCTATGGGTTGCAAGTGACATGTATTCTCTCAGTGGAAGAAGTCATAAATCTTTTTCTTCTTTTATGAAAAGTTTCTTTCCGTATTTATCGTTAACCGCATTTTTGTATTGTAATTTTTGTGCAGTTTAGCCTTTGTTACATTTGTGTTCCGAAATACTAGGTGAAAAGGTCATGAATCTTTTTCTTCTTTTATCAAAAATGTATTTTCCGTGATTTATTTGAAGAACTATTGTATGCTAATTATTGCGCAATTTAGTCTATTAGTTACATTTGCGTTCAAGTGATGTTTTAATGTTTATTTTTCCAAAAACGTGAAAATGTTTTTCTGCGATTAGCTGACATTTAAAGCATTTTTATACACAAATGTTTCTGAGATTTCGCCATTTAGTTAAAATTGTGTTCCAAAGTGATGTTTCAACGTATATTCTGCCGAAAAAAATCAAGTGAAAAGGTCATGAATCTTTATCTTCTTTTATTAAAAGTTTGTTTTCCGTCCACATTTTTCTACACTAATTTTCGCACCGTTTACACTTTCAGTTTAATTTTTAGTTTCAAAGTGATATTTAAACATGTGTTCTGCCAAAAAATGTAAAAAGTCATGAATCAGATTCCGATCCCAACTTCGCCAGCCATTTTGTTTCGTGTGCTTTCTAGCGCGACATAGGCAATATTTCTCCCAGCATGACTATTTTATCTCCAGTGGAAATCAATACTCACCCCAGCTTCTAAATCATCTTAAAGGGTGTTTCTTTGCAATTTTTGGCTGTCGTAGAAGAGTTAAAGGGACCCGGGTGAATCTTTACGAAAGTTCCCTTAACGTCACGGCACGAATCATTGCTATCGCAGCTAATGGCACCGTTAAAGAGCACTTCTTGGGAGAAATCGGAGCCCATCAAATTTATAGGGCCTTTTTTATGCAGTACACCCAGGTCTGAAGGCTTTCTCTCTCTCCAGACTTATTTCCATAAGTGCCTCGGCTGCAAATAGCACACTCAGTGTGAATTCACAGCCCAGACCCCACTGTCGGTCTGACCTACCGAGCCGCGTGCCAAAAGGACATTGGCTAGAGTACAGTCAGACCTTCTATTCCGATAACTTCCCTTTGCTTCTGAATGCTAATAAATACAGTCTGAAATTTACAGTTTGGGCTGTCAATTGATTTATTTAATCACAGAATTCACTTTTATTTTATTTTGTAAATTGGATTTATTTATGTTTAATTAATTTATGTATTAAAAAAAGCTAATTTACCTTGTTGTTCACATAAGGTTACCACATTAACCTGTTAAATTCCATCCGCAGTCATTTAAAGCCTAGAAAGACAGAGTATTTTTCCGACGCATGCAGTTGTCTGTCTGCCTATACTGTGGCAGCAGTCAGCTCTATTGAACCGGCAACACGGTGGTCTCCTGTGTACACACATCAGCATAGGGTTTCACCTGCGCGGCCAGTGTGCGGTCGGCTGCCAGACTGCACGGTCAGCACAGTGATTCCTTGGTCCTCTGGACTAGACGTTTTGTATCTCGAGTCTTTAGACTGCAGAAGCATCTTTCGAGAGTCTGTCAAGTGCATGATTTCATTGTGGTTATGAAACAAAGGTCTCACTTTCTTTTTCTTTTTGTGTCTTTCTACAGAATCGGGGCAGTCTGAAAGTCCAAACCAGCCCAGTGAAGGCGACATCAAGGACCAGCCAGAAAATGGTGAGTGTTTCTAATCACGGTTTGCAACATATCCAAAACTATGCGTATATAAATCCCGAACATTATCCAGGTTTTTGGAGCCATGGCCTAATGTTAACACATTTGCTGTAGAGGACATTTGGAGCTCATACGTTCTTAAAAATAAAAGAACCGTTAACGTCCATGGAGTCTTTTCATTGCGAAAAAGTTTCATTTAAAGGGATAGTTCATCCAAAAATTCTGTCATTAATTACTCACCATCATATTGTTCCAAACACATAAGACCTTCGTTTATCTTCAGAACACAAATTATAATATTTTTGATGAAAACCGAGAGCTTTCTGACCCTCAAAGACAGCAACGCAACTACCACGTTCAAGGCCCAGAAAGGTA
>SCHK01444690.1:0-11043 GCA_004124795.1 Poropuntius huangchuchieni
AGCCTATTTCCAAAAAAAGTGGAGTGTTCCTTTAAGTTTGTCATCCAGGCCTGACTTTTCTAATCAGCCTCTCTCACAGTTCACAAATCTCAGTGGTATCACATGCCGGAGACATCCCAATTGCTGCAGACACACCATTTTCCAACCAAGAGGGTCATGTTCACAAAGTATCTGCGGGAAAGAGAAGATTGCAGGTCAGAGAGAGAGAGCTGATACTCATATCGAATTCAGTGATTGTGAATGCAAGCAGGACAGAGCTATATTTTATGTTCATATCTGACAAATTGGCCCTGCATATGCACATACACAGCAGATATTAGACATGCCTTTGGGGTTGGCTCACTTTAACTTGACACATGACATATGACACTTGGCATTAGCACACGACCTTTGGCTGCCTAGCATTTGACTTTAGTGGTCATGTCAGTGTCTGGGAGATGATCTATGATCCCAATTAGTGTGTGTCATCAATAATCACAGACGGCTCCATGCTAAGTGATTATAACCGCAATGGTTGCAAGAGTCCTTGGTTTAACCAAGTTTCCATAGGCAGAAACTCTATCAAATGGTCTGCCAAGACATGTGCATGTGTTTGTGGGTGGGTGTCAGCAACAGGGTTGAGAACTATTTTTAAAAGATACTGGAACCGAATGATATTCATGACTGTTAGTGGTTTTTGAACATCTGCACTCTTCCATCGATGCGTTCAGTGTAGTCTGATTCACAAACAAACACTCTTATGATTAAATTCTTTTTAATTAATCAGATGAATTGGTTTGAATCATTCTAATGAGTCACTCAGAGTGGTCCTTCACGGCCAAATCAAACCCTTTTAACAGCTATATACTTTTGACTTAAAGGAACAGTTCACCCTAAAAATTAAAATGCTTTCAACTACTCATACTCATGTTGGTCCAACATGCAAGATTTTCTTCTGTGAAACAATTTTTTTTTGGGTGCATTCTTCAAGGCTTAAATCAGTGCAATAAGTAACAATGATCTGATTAAAAAAGGAAATAATTTAAAATAAACACACTTTTGTGTAAAAATAACACTTTTGTTCAGAAAGAATGCATTAAAGTAATCAAAAGTGACAGTGAAGAAATGTATAATGTAATAGAATATTTCTATTTCAAATAAAGACTATTCGTTTTTAATTTTCTATTCATCAAAGAAAAAAATATCATGGCCTCCACAAAAACATTGAGCGCCAAAATCAGCATAGTAGAATTATTTCTGAAGAATCATGTGACACTGATTGGAGTAATAAGTTGTATTTCACAGTATTACTATTGTAATGCACTGTATTTTTCATCAAATAAACGCAGCCTTGGTAAGCATGTATTTTTGAATGGTAATGTATATTACACAAAAATAGTATTGTTTTTATTGTAGCAAGGACAAATTATTGAAGAGGTAGGGTGCATTCTCAAAAAAATACTTTAAGAATCATCAAGAAATCAGAATCGGAACCAGCTAAATTCCTTATAATCCTCATCCCTACTCCCCAAAACCCCTGACATTCTATCTCTTTTTAAACATCAAGGAGTCAAGGACTGTGTGCCAATAAGAGACTACAGTAAAAGCACATTAACCCGGGTTAATCCTATAACTCAGCTTAGCATGACACCATTTAATTAAGTCAAACAGCTCAGATTCAAGCTCCTCTAGTTAAACCCAAAAAGAGCTCCTCACGGTTCATGAATCCGCAAAGCAGGCGACCAAGCCTTTCCAAAAGCCCTTTCCCTGTTTGGTGACACATGCGGCTCCACTTTGATGACTAATTGCTTAAAAAAAAAAAAGTACTTGGACTTGTCTATGCTCAGATTGTGCATATCCATTAGAATCAATCTGTCCGCTGTGAAATTTAAGAAGGAAGATTAGAGCTTCATGGCAACTAGTAGTTAATTTGCTGCATGCTTGTCTGTGTGTATTTTAAGAACAGCAGTTTGGAAAGCTACAATGTAGAACAAAGACGATCAGTGAACCAGAGACTGGCAACCAAATGATTGACCAAAAGGGATTATGGACGGTTGAAAAATCAAAGAAGAATCCTGTCCCTTTCATTCCCTCTCTTGGTTTTTCTTACTGTCATTGCCTTTCATTATTCTACCTCTTAATCTTAGCGACCCTTCCTTTCTCACCCAGTCTTTCTCTCTGGCATTTCCCCTCTATCTTTTTCTCACTCTTTCGGACGATGGACAGAAGCACTTGTGTTTGACTGACAGCTCCTCAGAATAGCAGCTCCCTGGCCAGGAGGCGTTAGGAGGCAGGCGGTGAGAGTGCTGAGTAGCAGTCTGGTTTGTTTGGCTCCCTGCCTCTGTCTTACAGGATGGGGGAAGGGGGGTGTCGCAACATGCCGCAATCTGATATTGTTGACACCTAAACAATGAAAGGCGCTGTGATTCAAATTTGTTCTTTTATACAACATCTCTGTCGTGCCCACAAAAGCACGTCATGCTTTACGTCACTGAAAAGAGAGAGAGGAAAAAAAGAAATGATGAGCAAATTTTTTTCAGTATAAATTTAGCTGCAATTAACAACGACACTGATTCATGCTACAGAATCAAATAAAGCATTACAGTGAATGCAGAGGGTTGGAAGAGAACATGTGAGGTTTATCATCCATTACCAGTGTAGCGATATATGAAGCATAGCTCACACATAAGTCACTTTCAAACCTGTTTGTCAACAAAGCAAATTCACGTGACCAACTTGAGTGTGATGCAAAATTTGTGTTTTGATATGTTTCATTCCCTATCACGTGGCTTGCCATTGAAATGACTGGATTTCACAAAGAAATTGGCTGAGGATTCAACGTAAAATGGAGAACAGGAGATGACACAACATGTAGCTACCACTGCTTTAAAAAAATTACATCGGAGGAGATGGGACAGGAAAAAGCTCCAGTGTGGGAGTTTTTTGGAATTGCCTCCCTACATTTGTATGTTGTGTTGAATTTCTTTGGCCAAAAAAGAGAGAAAACAAATAAAATTAAGGATGAATCTGACTCTCAGCATGATTTATTTTATTTTATTTTTTAATTTCTATAGATATTTTGATAATGTCATTATCGTAACTCTTTTGGGCACTATAATCATGTAGTGAAAATCAGATACTAATGCCAAAATTTGGTGTTTCGAAACTTTGCCCACCTATAAGAAGGAAGTACAGCAGAAATAAAATGTACAAAAGTGCACCAGACATTGTGCTGGGTGTAGCACCTTCCACTCTGCACTTATAGAACTATCCCGGAAATAAAATGATTGTTCTGTGATCCTGTTAAATTAAATGAAAACAAATAGGTGCAAAGAGGCTGTTATTGAAGAATGGGATAGTGCAAAATAGATTACACCTGTAGTAGATCTACAGTTTTTAGTGTTTAAATANATTAAATTAAATGAAAACAAATAGGTGCAAAGAGTCTGTTATTGAAGAATGGGATAGTGCAAAATACATTACACCTGTAGTAGATCTACAGTTTTTAGTGTTTAAATAAATGTAAAGATACAACAGCAATAGATTGTTTAATATCAAAGGCCCCAGAGAGATTGGAAAATGGTCATGAAAAAATTCTGACTGCCCTGTCAAACTTTACAAGTGAAAAAAATCATGGAATCATGAAAGATTAAAAAATGATATGAAATGATATGGCCCCTGTAAGTGAGCCAGGCTCATGACCCTTTGTTTAACGATGCTTTAAAATACTGTGTGTTTATATACGTATGGGGTATTAAAGAGGGCCATTATGAATCACTGGTCCATGACTCGAATGCCGTCTGGGTGACGAACCCAAATCTTTTGGAGCCCTGCACATTCAGCTTTGATTGGCTGTGACTGTGAGAGTAGGAAATAGAGCGAGCAGCAGGAGAGAGGAAAGATTGTGTTTAGGAGGCACCCACGCACCCGCAAAAAAAAGAAAAAAAAAAAAAAAAATCAATGGCCACATTCATTGCTTGCAGTGTGCATTAAGGTAGACTGAGAGCTTTATCCTTGTCACCTCTCAACATGCCTTCTCCTATCTACACATTCACCTCATAATCACTCTTCTCAAAGTACAGCTAGACTCTTCATTCACTGGCTGCTGTCTCTGTATTTATCTTCAGTCCACAGTGTTTTCAGTTATCCTCTTAGCGCCACAAAGAATGCCAAGGACAGAGATAAAAAGGAAACTAACAAACTAACACTATGACCTTAAAATATTGGGTAATTTTACCTTTTTATGAAGAGGCAAAGTTGAAAAAAATCATGTGATGCAACTCCCCGAAAACTAAATGTGTTTATTTGCTCAAATATTTGTAAAACTTTATTTACAATAATTATTTAAGATACACATGTATTAACTTGACAGTGACACCACATGATATTTTTATGATATCATTAAATTAAAATTTGAAAATTGAATAAAAGCTTTTCAAAACCATTTGAAACCAACATGGTTATAAAAAGCCTATTTCTAAGAACTTGTTTTTTGTTTTTTTTTTTCCTTTTTCTTTATCATGCACTTATAAGTTCAAGTTCCAAGTGACTCCAGTGCACATGTGACAGGAAAACCTCCTCTGGGCATATGCAGGATATCACGGGGTGGCACGTTAAATCTGTCCCCAATGCATGCCGGTGCCACGAGACTTCACACATGAGCGCCATAAACAAAGTCAACAGCAAGTACTCGCAGAATGCATCATCATGATTTACAGTCCTATCCAGATGCACAACAGAGATAAACTGTCTCAACACTAGACAATAACAAAATATACTGCCAATTTCTTGTCTCAGAATGCAGAATTACAAGCAATAAGGATAGTGACCCTGAACTTTGAGGATCTTGCAACAAAGGCAAAGTTAATAAATATGTATGTAGCAGCATAAATTCCTATACTGAAGCTCTAGACTATATGCTGGCCTGCCCCACCAGTACTGTAGACCAATAAAACAACAGCAGAGGGTAAAAATAAAGCAAGAGGCATGTCGCACAGCTGTGAGATACTTTAAGATTTGTGTGCTGTCAGTCTGCTTAAATCTCAACAGCTGAGATGACAAGAGGTTGTGGATTTCTGTAGCTCTTGCACTTTGCCTGGTCTGTTAATCATATGGGTTGCATTCGAGACACATTTGCTTGCAATTCAGCCATAAAACAAAGACATTCTCACCAAAGCAAGATGAAAAGCAACACAAAAATGACAGAACTTAAAAATTCAGCACAAGTACGGCAAGTCTGACAAACCAAAGTGTGAGTAAAGTGCATGAAACACACAAAGCCACAAGTCTAAGAGTGTGTAAAATGTACTTACCACTTCCTTTTGGCACTAGGTTTCTGAGGAGAGTTTAAAAGTCGTTACACCTTCATGGAATAAACGCTTCTGAATAACAGGCCTCAGTAAAACCTCTCAGTCCTTCCTTAACTGGAAAATGTGCACATTTGAGTGCAGAGAGTAGGCGAAACGGGATGAGCAAGTGAAAGACAAATGCTTGGAGCTAATCGTTGTGCCAGAGAACAATTTCACTCATTCACTCTACATTCTGTGGCGGAGCCATTAAAAACAAGAGCTGATGGAATGGAGGAATAAGCAATGAAGAAATACAGAGAGAAAGAGCCTAAAACGAATACATGCAGAGCTGAGAGGTGGTAAGTCTGCTTCCTCAGACTAAAATTGCCTCCCAGCACCCTCCACCCACTAAACTCTCTCCCACCGTCCCCCAATCATGAGTCATCAATCTCTCTGCCAATCACAGCTCAGCAGTCCACCTGATTAAAATCACCTCTCAGCTGAAAAAAAAAGGTAAAAAATAAATTGATCAAAAGACCAAGTGTCATACATTTTTGAATCAAGCAAATGTCACTAGCAATATCTATCTATCTATCTGTCTAATTATTAATCACTTACCCCCATGTCGTTCCAAACCCGAAAACAAAACAAATTGTGTTCCGAGGACGAATGAAGCTTTTACGGGTTACGGCATGGGGGTAAGTGATTAATGACAAAATTTTCATTTTGGGGTGGAGCACATCGAGTCCAGTGGTTCACAACTGACATTCTTGGAAGAAACATTCCCATAAACCCCATTTTTTGCACCCCGTTAGGCTTGCTCTTTCCACAAGTTATAGACGCATAATATGACCCTATAAGCAGCATGCTAGACTGACATTATCTCTAAATGTTGAAGCTGGAGACTATGCCAAGACTTGGAGCGGTAAAAATTCCACGGCTGCTTGCACGACTCTTTAATGTAATTATATGTTAGCTCGGCACCAGGCAACCTGCTCTGAATGCCTTCGTGAATGGAAGCTTTTTATGTGCAATTTAAGTGTGGTTGGTCATATGATGTGAGATAGAGCACCTAAATAATCGGCTGTTGTCTTCTGACTCATGTATTTGCACAAATTTGCATTCTGCTTATTACTGGGTGTTTTTCGACTCAAAATATGACATTTTTATATTGTGTGCGTCGGTATTTCAACCAAATAAAAAAAAAAGCGCTTAAGGAGTATGTAATGACACCTATAAAGAAATCTGCTGAGAGAAAATCGTGACAGTTTTATTAAAATAGTGAAGCAAAGAGAAAAAGAGAAGGAGAGGAAGGGGGAAAGTCTTTCCCTGGTTGTGTTCCCATGAACACGTCACATGTTCCATCTCACATCATCGCTAATTGAAGTTATCAATCAATAGCAGCGTCCCAAGAGAGAGGGATTCTGGGGATTTGAGAGAAAAACAGAGAGAGAACTGTTTCTACACTTAATGAATGAAACGGCTTGACCCACCAGTTAACAAATGCACCCTATTCTTGTTTAAGTGGGAAAATAATTTGTGACCCACATAGACATCTTTGACTAAGCAGGGTGTGGAAAACCTCAAAATACTCTAAAGAGGGCAAAGAGAGAGAACGAGAGAGACGCATGCATAAAAAGGCATTAAGAAATGCGTAATGAAATCTGAGAGCGGGAAGGAAAAGCCATCAACTACAGGACCTTTTTTGGACTGTTGAGGGGTACAGGATAGTTAGACACTCGTGTATCAAAATCAGTCTTCCTCTTAAATTAATACGCTCGCTCTCATTTAGGACAGAACAGGAGAAAAACAGGGGGAAGGAAACAGAATATGATACGAAAATGACTCATATGTTAAATTCATTTCTTTTTTGCTGAGGTTTTGTGTGAATGGATTCCAACACCATTATACAAAATAATCATGAAGGAACGCATGAATGCTGTCTTTTACAAATCATCCATGAGTATAAAGCAGGGTTACTATTGTATACTTAAAGCAGTAAAAAAGACTACTTATAATAATAAAAACTAACAGAAATAAAATTAAATGCATATAAAAAACCTCAAACTCTTTGTGTAAGATAGCTGCAAAGTCAACATTAATTTAAATAACTAAAGTACAAAGTACTCAATAGATTACTGCATGCTGTACAAAAATATTTTTTGAAGTTGTAAATAAAGGTTATTGCACTATACCTTTTACAAGAAAATAGCCTACTATTTCAGTCATTCTGTCTCAAAATTTCACATTCAATGTAATGTTACTTGCAGTTCTTTGGAATTATTTGTGAAATTTACCAGTAATTTCTGAGTGAAACCTGTTTATACACCCATTTTCTTCAGGGTATATTATTAAAAAAAACAACAAAAACTAATAAGATTTATAAAAACATGCAATTACTAAAACTTTAGAATTAAAATAAAAACAGAAAATATAAAAATAAAATGTAGTTCAAAATATTAACTAAAACTATCAGTGTATTAATAACATTATATTAATAACAGTAATAATGGACATTGAAAAACAGGAAATTTATTAATTTGCAAAAATCTTAAACAATCTTTATCATACTTGGTTTAAAGGGTTTTTAGAGGGGTTAAGAAGCCATGAGACCAGCTAGTCAATCAGTTAAACCAGTTAAATGCCAGTTTGACTAGGTTAAGCTATAGGCTAACTTGACTAGATTGTGTTTTTGTAAGAAAGGTTTTGTTATTTGCTTCTTTCTTTCACTCTATACTTCTCCATACATCTCTTGAGAAGTGATGAGCAATAGCTGGTCTAAGCACAGGCTGGTGTGGGAGGGAGATGTTTCAATGCTGAGTTTGGTCTCATTACAGAAGTGAAAAGAAAGGAGAAAGAAAATGAAGAAATGGACACAAACATTTATGAAGTTGGTTTGTATATATCAACTCAATGAATGCCACTCTAATACAGTAAATTCTGCATTTTGAGATTATACTAATAAAAGTAACCCACAGCAATTGTTTACTGCTGCAGACTAAACTAATGGAACTTATTAATGGAAAATTTCAGTGATTATTAAAAATGATTTATTTTTGCACATCTATTTTTTTTTATAACGTGCCCTTTGTAAACTTTAATTAAATGCATTAACATTCTCTAAATGTGCATAAAAGCTAAAGTACTTTATGTAAGATCCATTAAATTCATAAGAGGGTTGGATACAGTTCACAGACTGCTGCTTCAAATCGAACAACCAATGAGTGAAATACATGTGTGTATCTTCCAGCTCTTTTACACAAGAAAAAAAAATGTATCCAATGTGAATTCTCATGTTTCTTTTGCTTTAAAATTGCAGTGCAATATGAAATCTTTCTTATTTTGTAGTGCAGTAGCTTCATAAAGTTGTTTTCAATATGCACTGGCTTGCATTAAGCTTAACTTGGATTGAACTAAAGTTTATCTGCATATTCATACTGCAGTAAACTGTAGTTATAATATGGGGACACTGCACTGAACTGCAGCTATACCGAAGTGTATTACAGTGGACTAGAAGTATGCACTGCATGTATTTGTACTGAAAGTACTACTTGAAATGTACACCAGGAAGGATTTCTTATTTAATTTTTCATTAGAAATGAATTATTGAGCCAGTGTCATGCAAGATCCCATTCCCCTACAGAGACCTACCCACCCTGAAGAGAAAAATCACTTTGCAGTGCATTTAACTCACATATAACTCACAAGTTTTACTTGCAGTTTATATCTCACAGTTCTGAATGTTGAGAAAAAAAAAAAAAAAAAAGAGAGAATTGTGAGGTTGTCAAAATTACCTTTTTTATATTTATTCAGTGGTGGAAACAGGCCTCTATGCCATTCATTGTTTTATTTGTATTACATTTGACATTCTATAGCTTCCTCCATGACATAATTTTAAACATTCCAAATAGACGAGCAAACGCCAGGACAGCATTACTGCTTGTGTTTAACTCGCCCATCACAGAAGGTCCCAAAAGGCACATCAGAAGACACAAACACTGACACGGTTTATTTGTGTATCTACTTCAACTGCCAATCAAATGAACCAAGCAGAACATTTAACCAATGAAGAAACGATGTCTGTGTTAGTGTCACCAATCAGCCCGGAGCGACAGCTGTACTGAAGAAGATGGAGCAGACTTATGGTTTTGATTAGACAGGAAGAGACGATGAGAAACAGTTAGAGGTCGCGACCTTTATATTTCCAGACTCTAAAACTGAGAGATTGACAGTTTCTTCTGTTCTCACAATGTTAATCTCCCTCTTATTGTCTTTGGTTCTCTCACACAAGACTGCACATATAAAATTAGGTTCCTGAGAGCACGCTCTGCTTAAAACCACCAGGAGAGATATCGGACAAAGGTCAGCGGAGATGTGACTCAAGACCTCTCCAGGAAAGCACAGCGTCAGCATATTGAGGGAACTGACAGTGTTCAGCATGGAGGAATGTCTTGAACGATAACAGACTCTTTGTGCAATACATAGCAGACGAAAAGACAGATCTCACATGTTTATATCCCAAAAGACATGACCATTTTTGGACCCTTTTTATTTTGTAATGCATTCTGGGAAGTGCTGCTTCGCATCTTTAACTCTTTCTGGTGCTAATGGCATTATAACTTCACCATGAATACAGCATAAGTATAGAAACATCCTAAAATGAATACTTTAATTGCATGATATGGGTTTAGAGAGGCTATTAACTAACAAATAAACCAAAACCACATCAGACCAACAAAATGTTTGAAGGGAAGATCTAAATATAGAACCAAGGGTGATTGATGGTTGATGGATGGAAACTGTGCCACACAAGCTTTTTTGGGTTTTTCTACTCTGTTTTAAAAGCATTCTTCGGTTAGTAGGTGTAAACACAAAAAGCTTGTTTATCTTATCAGCATTGCCATTTGTAGAGCAGCCAAACAATAGTCTATTAAACCATCTCCAATGATACAAAACAGGTTTCCTGCTGTAATTAAAGACCTATTGCCTTGAAAGCGACCCAGACAATGGACCAGTCAAGTAATCCTGACCACAGAATTGAGTAGGTGTGGTAAATTCCTTTCACAATCTATTGTGGCTGGCAGTGTTCCCTGTTACGAACCTCTTGAATGTGACATATGATGCTCACACACTCTCACACAAATAAAACCGTATCCAATCAGGGATACCTCATCCTTTGATGCAGTGACAAAATCAATCAGCAAATATTACTTCTATTGACAAGCGGTAGAAGAGGCCACGGTCTGTTGGTCTACACATTACCGTGCACATGCACACATATCATTGATCTTTACCGTCCAAAAACAGCCTATTCCCCCTCTGGGAAGACATGGGCTGGCTTGATGAATATTTCATTTTGGTGATATTGCATCATTTGCATTCAATCGTAACATAAAAGGGGAAAAGGCTATTTGGGAAATAACTTGATGTAATCTATTATGGGTGGAATGAATGAATTTATGATGAGTCTCTAGATGTGCACTCTTTAGTCACCAAAGAACAGTTTATTGAAACTGTCATCATTTAATCAACTTCCTGCATTTTGAAATTTGTATGATGTTCCTTCGGCAGTGAAATTTTCCATACAATGAAAGTAAATGGTGACCATGGATATAATGCAATTTTTTCAGTGAAAAGTGAGTAAAGTGAGAGAGAGAGGGGGGGAGTGAGATCCTTGAGTCAGGATTCGAGATGCCCGTAGTGCAACAGCTCTGTATGTCGGCACACTGCCCACGAGGCTATCAGCACCGACTCAAAATCTCTTTTTATGTTCTGC
>SCHK01444696.1:0-12082 GCA_004124795.1 Poropuntius huangchuchieni
ATATAATAAATAAATATTTGCTTATAAATATTTTAATATTGGTGCATGTTGTGTTTTTGCACACAAGGTGGGAAGGCCTTGTTGGATCTGCAGCCTCATTGGGTGTCATCTTTAGCTTGGCCAGAAGAGGAGGCAGGGTCTCTGTGGGGCGGGGAGCCTCGAGAGCTGCTGTTGGTGGGTCGCATGGATGGGACGCTAGGACTTCTCGAGGTCCTTGATGATTCTGATATGCAGAGAACTGAACTCCAGCACTGCTTCAGGAAAGATGGTAATGACAGTTTTTTTGAAACTGTAAAAAAGACTACTTTTGGAAACTTTTCATGTGCTTATCCATGATTGTCGTTCTTCTCTGCAGTGGCTGTGATGCAGATCGCATGGTACAGTGAGGACCGTCCCTTTGCAGTTGGATATGCCGATGGAAGGCTTCTGATCGGCTCTAAGGAGCCTTCAGAGAATGGATCTGTGGTGGTTATTGATGCCCACAAGGTTAGAGTCATCATGATTCAGCATAAACTGACACACACATACATAAGCATACAGATGCTGTACTTTCACGCATTCTTGTATGTAATATTTCATGTGTGAAGAAGTAATTTAACATGCCTTCATCGGTTCACTGACAGTCAAATCTTTATTCTCTCTTTGTGTGTTGTGAATATAGGAAAGCATCAGTTCATTGCGCTGGGCTCCTGGTGGGCAAGTGTTGCTAAGCTGTGCTAAAGAAGAGATTGTGCGTTTATGGGCGGGGTCGGGGACAGGTTTGGGTCAAAGCTGGACATGTCTGCAAAGCATCACCCATCCTGCTGTTGTTAATGCTGTTGCCTGGTGCAGCCTGCCTGGTCAGGGACCTAAACCTCTCAACATGTTTGCCACGTACGTCCAGATTGAGAGTACTCTAATACATGAGAAAACTGATTCCAATTGTGATTTATTTAACTAGGGAAAATGATAAACCAGCAGAAATACACTTCCATCCAAATTCTGGGGTTGGGTTTTTGAAAGAAGTTTCTTATGCTTTCCAAGGCTGCATTTATTTGATCAGAGATCAAATACTGTAAAAACAATGTTGTGAACTTTTATAATTTTATTAAATTAAGAATATGATCATATAAAAAAAAAACAGTGAGGGATGTGCACTAAAAATCTTTGTCTCACAGATGTTGTCAGAGCGGTCTGATATCTGTGTGGACGGTACCTCAGGAGCCTTCGTCATACTCACAGTCCAGCACTGCCTGCCCTGATGCCTGGTGGGAATCAGAATCCAAATCCAAACTGATGGTAATGTGTCCTTATTTATGAGCAATTAAAAAACTTTGAATGCTTTGCTGTCTGTGCTTCCCTATCAGTAAGTATTTATGTTTATGTGTTTTATCTCTGTCCAGCTGGACCCCCAGCGGTGTGAAGGAGCAGTGTGTGTGTTCCAGCTGCAGGGTCACATGACTCCTGTGCGGACAGTAGCGTTCAGTCCAGATGGGCTTGCTCTTGTGTCTGGAGGGGTTGGCGGACTTTTGAACATCTGGTCATTGCGGGTCAGTCTCACACTTCATAAATGTGTACAGACTAACTCACAATCCTACCAAACAAACTTCAAAGGATTCACTATAGTGTTTTCATGATGATACGCTTGTGTGTATGTTTATACGTGTAGGATGGATCAGTGCTGCAGACGGTAGTTGCTGGATCTGGAGCGATTCACAGCACAGTTTGGATCCCTGACGTAGGTGTAGCTGTTTGCTCCAATCGCTCAAAGGTAAAACAATCCTGAATGTTTAAATTGTAGTTGATTTTCATTCATTTATTTATTTATTTATTTTTTTATCAAATATCTAGAAAAGATGTTTTTTTTTTTTTTAAACATTTTTATTGAACCTGTTTTTATNTTTTTTATTATTTTTTTTTTTTATTTTTTATCAAATATCTAGAAAAGATGTTTTTTTTTTTTTTTTTTAAACATTTTTATTGAACCTGTTTTTATATGCAAAGCAGTTATGGTTACATAACACACATATCATAATTAAATTAGTATTGACCTTAACATCTGATTCAGACATTAAAGGAAAGACAAAATTTGAGCAGTTACACTACATTCTGTTTTTTTGCTGGATACATTAACATATATTAAATTTATTAATTTATAGAAGTATTCAGGTGGTGCCCATTTCTTCTGAAATTTCAGGAAAGATGTCAATGTTACTTAATAAAGATGTATTTGTTCTGCAGGATGTGCTGGTTGTTAATAGCTCAGCAGAGTCCATGGCAAACAATCACGTGTTAGCAGCTTGCCGCACGGCGCTAAAAAAGCAGGGTGTTGTGGGACTGAACATGGCTCCATGCATGAGAGCCTTCTTGGAGAGACTTCCCATTATGCTTCAGGAGCAGTATGCGTATGAGAAGGTACATACTACTAATTATGATCATTTTAGCGAATACTGTACATGTACAAATGCATTGAGACATTGAGGTCATATCCTGTTGATTATACCTGGTTTAATTGTGTTTTAGCCTCATGTGGTGTGTGGAGAGCAGCTCGTGCACAGTCCTTACATGCAGTGTCTGGCGTCTCTGGCGGTGGGTCTGCAGCTGGACGCTCTGCTGTGTCACCCTCCTGTCCCACCTCACCTGGCCCACTGCCCACCCGAGCCTAGCTCTTCCTCCACCCCCTCATCTGGCTCCTGGGCCAACAGTGAGTGGGCGTGGCTTCACTGTTTCTCCACCACCATCAAAACGGCCGAAGCCCTCGCACGCGGACACACGTTCCCTGAGTCTTTCATCGTCCCGGACCTGGAGCCCGTGGCCAAAGACAAACTGGCACTGCTTATGGTAAGAGAAAGAACATAGAAATGTCCTGCTGATTTGATGGTGAAAAACTGTGCTGCTCTTAATGGTGATGGCCTTTTTAAAAAATCGCACACAGGACAACAGCAAGTGGGTGTCTGGAATGGATGAACAGATCATGTCATGGGCCACTTCCAGACCAGAGGTGAGGGCAAATAAAAGCACTATAAAACACACATAAATGTGTTTATTGGAAATGATTATATTATATATAATTGTGTTCAATTCAAAAGAGATATTCAAAGGTTTTTAACCTTGCGTTTTTAAGGACTGGCACCTTGGAGGGAAGTGTGATGTGTTTTTATGGGGTGCTGGCAGGCACGGGCAGCTCGCAGAGGCGGGGCGAAACATTCTAGTGCCAACTCTTGCTCCCTCTTTTTCTCAGGCCCAACAGGTATGAGTGTTCACAGACACACACACACATACATTTTCTTTAAAGAGATATTTCACTTTCAGTTGCTGCTCCCAACTAAAGGTGAACTATCACTTTAAGTTTGTATAACATGCTGTCATACAATTAAAAAAGGAATAAATAGAAATGGGATTTATTCATTCAATTTTTTTTACTGTCAGGTTGTTTGTGGGCAGAACTGCACATTTGTGATCCAGGCTAACGGAACAGTGTCTGCATGTGGAGAGGGCAGTTATGGCCGCCTCGGACAAGGAAATTCAGACGATCTGCATGTCCTCACTGTCATATCTGCTCTGCAAGGCATGCTGCAATTACACACAAACTCTGAATGACTATCGGTGTAGTTGTTCCCTGAAAGTGTTAACAGCCAGATTGATGTGTGTTTGTGCAGGCTTTGTGGTGACCCAGCTAGTAACGTCCTGTGGGTCTGATGGTCATTCGATGGCTCTAACTGAGAGCGGCGAGGTGTTCAGCTGGGGAGATGGAGATTACGGAAAACTGGGCCATGGTAACAGTGACAGACAGCGCAGGCCACGGCAGATAGAGGCGCTGCAGGGAGAAGAAGTGGTGCAGGTCAGAAACACTTGCCAAATTCATCCTCACTCCTAAACGCACCCAGATGCCTCTTCAGTTCTCCTCTTCTTCTAAGGTGTATGATGAAGTTTAAGTTAATCAGAATATATGTTTGTGTCCAGATGTCATGTGGATTTAAACACTCAGCGGTGGTGACTGCAGACGGAAAGCTCTTCTCCTTTGGTAACGGAGATTATGGCAGACTGGGACTTGGAAATACGTCTAACAAAAAGTTACCAGAGAGAGTCAGTGCACTAGAGGGCCACCAGGTTGGCCAGGTAAGAAACTCTTATAATTATTTTTCCCCATTGGAAATTCTATATATTTTGTATATTATTGTATTTGGTAACTCTTTATTTTATGGTGTCCTTGTTACACGCTACATGTACGTACTTACTTACATGTACTTAGCATTTCTTTTATCCCCTTTTGCTATAAATAAATGTTGTTCATTTCCATGTTTAAATGAGACTTTAAATCCCAGATTCTCAGAGTGGACTTTTGAACAGCCTCTGCACATACACACAATTTTATCTGATGTTTATTGTGACATGGTCGTGTGTAGGTTGCATGTGGGCTGAATCACACTTTGGCAGTATCAGCTGACGGAATGACCGTCTGGGCGTTTGGAGATGGAGACTATGGCAAACTGGGACTGGGAAACTCTACAGCCAAATCCTCCCCACAGGTACAACTACTGACACGCTCATGTGACAGCACCATCACAAGCATGCACTTAAACATTACTTGTCATAAACAAAACTCTTTGTCTAACTCCGTGGGTTTGTTCTTTTATAGAAAGTGGATGTTTTGTGTGGAATTGGAATAAAGAAGGTGGCATGTGGGACCCAGTTCTCTGTTGCTTTAACCAAAGATGGAAACGTGTACACGTTTGGGCAAGGTAAGCCATTTGCAGACATACTCGTCTCAGGGAGAAGCTTCATACTTCTATAAACTGTTTGCTGAATGTTAAAGCAAGTCCAGTGGTATTATTTAATAGTTTTTGCTTTAAAATGACAGATCGCTTAATCGGTCTGCCGGAGGGTCGAGCACGAAATCATAACCGGCCTCAGCAAGTCCCTGCTTTAATGGCCGTGTTTATAGAGGATGTAGCTGTTGGGGCCGAACACACGCTTGCTCTCTCATCAACTGGAGATGTTTATGCCTGGGGGAGCAACTCAGAGGGACAGGTGTGTGATCATTAGGGGGGTTAACAAACTAATTATGTTTCCCATTTTCCATTGGTTTTATGTATTATCTAAATAATAGCATGGACATTTATCAGTTTGTGTTATTGTATTGTTTATTAGCTGGGCTTGGGCCACACCAACCATGTCAGAGAGCCGACCCTCATCAGTGCTTTACAAGGCAAAAACATCCAGCAGATATCTGCAGGTCGCTGCCACAGCGCAGCATGGACTGCACCGCCTGTGCCGCCACGTGCTCCAGGTATTATAATTCATATTATTCTTCTTAGAGTATAATTATGATTTGGTATTATTGTATATTGTAAATTTCTCATTGTTTGCAAGTTGGCTGTGTTCAATTACTGTAGTAATTTAATATTATTGAAAGAATATAATTATTATCCAGCATTTTTCATAGCTTTATTTTATAAGAGATTTCTACAAATCTGTAATAAGGAAATTAAAACAAACTTCACACTAAAATGGAAAGGTTTTCATTTATGCAAAATAAAGGCTTAAGGGTTTGACTGGACTGCTTTGAAATGTGTTAAAGATGATAAATTATTGCAAAAATGATAATGATATAATGAATATTGAAAGGTTATTATATTAGGTTGTAATAATAAAATTGTTCATGATAATTTAAAGTGATTATAAAAAAATAATTTTTATAAAGCCTTTATACCTTTAAGCCTTTATTTTCAGGGTTTCCACAGGTCCTTAAAAAGTCATACCCCCGGTTTCACAGACGAGGCTTAAGCCTAGTCCTAGACTAAATGTAAATCTGAGCTGTTTCAACTGAAAGAAATTCGCACTGACTGATCTTAAAACATGTCAATGACTTTTTGTCTTAAGATGCACACCAATAATGCTTTTTCTTAAGGCATGTTTATAAAAATTACTTAAATGTCCTAATTGAACTATAGCCTAATCCTGGTTTAGGCTAAGCCCTGTCTATGAAACCGGGCCTTAAAGTCTTAGATTTAGTTGTGTTAAAATTAAGGCCATAAAAAGTCTTAAATGGTACAAGTCTTAATTATGATTTCAAGAGGTCTTAAATTTGGGGACGGAAAGACAAGAATTGCGATAGCTTAATGTGACAAACTTAAAAAGGCTGTAATTTCATTGAATAAACATGAGTGCTGCAAAGTCCAGTGCTGCACTGCCATTTCTGGGGAATATTTCTGCCGTTTCGAAAGCGCCACCTGCTGGAAGAGAATGGATCTGCCTTTTCAATCAGCCAATTTTCAATAATTGTTTAAATTAATATAATAATTGATACTTTTGAATCCCTTTTCTTATAAATGGTTTAGTGGCTGAAATGTGAAATTTATCATTTATAAAACTTTGTTTTTGTGAAAATTATCTAAACTGTAACTTATGCTTTTTAGGGTAATTTTACGGTTTAATATGTTACCATAGACATTGCCCTTGTGCAGGTCTTAAAAAGTCTTAAATTTGATTTTAAAAAAATCCGGCAGATAGCCTGATTTTGCATAAATAAAAAGATTTACGTTTTAGTGTGTAGTTGTTGTTTTTTTGTTTGTTTGTATTTTTGATGGCCTCATTACAAATGTGTCAAATGTGATATTTTATTACTTTTACATGAATTTGACAGACCTGTTATTTGTATATTCACTTAAAAACCCCTAATTGGGGGTCAAAATAAAATGTTTTATTTCTGAAAATCCTAATTTGATTTCAATACAGTGATTATGAAAAAGCACGTAGCTGTGATGAGTTGTTGAGATGGAGCGTTTGTGTGTTCAGGTTCATCAGTGCCTCTGCAGCTGGGCTTGCCTGTGTGTGTGCCTCCTCAGTACAGTGCCCTAAGAGAGGTCAGTATGGAGGCTCTGAGAGCCCGACTGCGCCTGCTCTACCACTTCTCTGACCTCATGTACTCCTCATGGAGACTACTGAACCTCAGCCCCAACAACCAGGTTTACAAACATGTCATATTTGCATAATTGAGTTTGATGGGGAAAAAAAACCACTGTCTGATTCAATCATGAATCATTTGTGTTTCAGAGCTGCACGTCACGCTATAATGCAGGTACATGGGGTATAGTCCAAGGTCAGCTGAGGCCCTTGCTGGCCCCTAGAGTTTACACACTGCCCATGGTGCGCTCTATTGGGAAAACCATGGTGCAAGGGAAGAACTACGGCCCACAGATCACAGTCAAAAGAATCTCTACACGGTCAGTCATGTTTAGAGTTGCAGCCAGAACACTGGAGACATTCTTTGCCTACTTTTCATTCGATGTTGAACATACTTGCAAATGCAAATCATTCATCTTTTTTCCTTTTTTGTCCTGTTTTCTCAGAGGAAGGAAGTGTAAGCCTATATTTGTGCAGATCGCTAGGCAGGTCGTGAAACTAAACGCATCTGATCTGAGGCTGCCGTCACGAGCCTGGAAAGTCAAACTGGTGGGAGAGGGGGCAGATGATGCCGGAGGGGTGTTTGATGACACAATCACAGAGATGTGCCAGGTATGCCGATGTTGATGGAGATGTGTATATAACCCCATTACTGCTCGGGTGTCATTGAATGGCAAGCCTTATAAAAGAAATGACAAGAGCGTTAAAGTGGTGCATGTCGCTCTGTGCAGGAGCTGGAGACAGGAGTGGTGGATCTTCTCATCCCTTCTCCCAACGCCGCAGCAGAGGTGGGCTACAACCGCGACAGGTGAGCAGCGACAGACAATTGTCTGAATATTGTATTCCACTAAACTGATAAACTGATCAGGTTTTCTTGATCTTTGTGTCTTCAGGTTCTTGCTGAACCCCTCAGCCTGTCTGGAGGAGCACCTGCTGCAGTTCAAGTTCTTGGGGATTCTGATGGGAGTGGCCATTCGCACTAAGAAGCCTCTGGACCTGCATCTCGCTCCAATGGTGTGGAAGCAGCTGTGCTGTATTCCTCTCACCCTTGAAGATTTGGAGGAGGTGGACCTGCTCTATGTACAGACTCTCAACAGCATCTTACACCTGGAGGACAGTGGCATCACAGAGCAGAACTTCCATGAGGTGGAGTGGACGCCCATAAAATACTCATTTCTACCCTTAGATCTTCACCAGGGGGCCTCAATATAGTTTCAATGGGCCGCAAGATGGTTACAGTGATACAAGTGCTTTAAAATAACCTAGAACAAAAATATTTAGAAAAAAAAATTCTGAAGCTGAACTCATATTTTTTATTTTTTACAATTGAGGATTAGGGCCAAGCAACTCGTTAAATTTCAAGAAAAAATTCACAGAATGTTGGGAATAAATTGTTAAATTGTGAGAAAAAAGTCTAAATAATTCCCCCAACAACTTTTTTTTAAGAACCAGAATTCCCACAGCCACGTTCCCAAAAATTTGATCTTTAGACTCGGAAAAGTCATGAATATTAATAAAATCTTAAAATGTCATGGAAAATTTGATGATAATATTTTCTAGGTAAAACAATAAATATTATTAATATTGTTACTAGTATTATACATATTATTCATAATATTTATATATAAATATTTAAGTATTAAATTAATTTATCATTAGTTAATTTCCTAGTTTCTATTAATAAAAGAGGTTGAAAATGAGCTGAAGTAACTTGGGGACTTTCAAATGTTAAAATATCTACTTGGATTCATAGAAAGTTATTTTTTAATTTGTTTAATTTCTTTGACTTTATTACTTAGTGTATTTTTCTTTGTTCATTTGTTTTTAAATTTATTTTTATTTGATTTTTTTTTGTATATGTAGATGATTCCACTGGACTCATTTGTTGGCCAAAGTGCTGATGGGAAAATGGTTCCCATCATCCCCGGAGGAAACAGCATACCGCTGACCTTCTCCAACAGGAAGGAGTATGTAGAGCGTGCTATTGAGTATCGCCTGCATGAAATGGATCGCCAGGTGTGTTCAACTCAACTCTCAAATGTGTCTAAACCACCATCCTTTCTTTGAATATGTGGGAGTGTATCCACACCTAGATAATGACTTGCCATCTGATCCTGTTACTCATCTCTTCTGTTGTGTGTAGGTGGCGGCGGTGCGCGAGGGCATGTCCTGGATCGTGCCTGTTCCCTTGCTCTCCTTACTAACAGCACGGCAGCTGGAGCAGATGGTCTGTGGGCTGCCGGAGATCAGCGTGGAGGTTCTGAAGAAGGTGGTCCGCTACAGGGAGGTGGATGAGCAGCAGCAGCTGGTGCAGTGGTTCTGGCAGACACTAGAGGAGTTCTCCAATGAGGAGAGAGTCCTCTTTATGCGCTTCGTCTCGGGACGCTCCCGTCTGCCAGCTAACACTGCTGACATATCCCAAAGGTTCCAGATCATGAAGGTGGACCGGGTAAGAATATGGATGGACGTTTATAGCCAATGGAAAAGTGGCTAATGTGTGTTTATATACTAACATGTTTCTGCTCTGTTTTTCAGCCGTACGATAGTCTTCCCACCTCTCAGACGTGCTTCTTCCAGCTCCGCCTCCCACCTTACTCTAGCCAATCGGTTATGGCGGAGCGCCTGCGTTATGCTATTAATAACTGCCGTTCTATCGATATGGACAACTACATGCTCTCCCGCAATGTGGACAACGCAGAGGGGTCAGACACAGATTACTGACCCCCTGCATGCACATGTAAACACAGCATATGCTGTGTATGACTCAGTTTAGTATTCGGTGCAGGCTTTTATGATTTTTATGATTACCGATGTTTCACATATACATCTTGAACACATAATCAAGTGTTTTTATTTCACTTTTGGTTTCTTAGCAATTAAACTGAACTTGGGTGGGCCGCACAATCTGTTTACACATGTACACACACACACTGGCACATGTGTTGATGTATATTCCTTCTCTTCACTTTGAAGCGCAGTCTTTCTCCACTATTCATTCTTTTTGGCTCTGCCTTTTTTTTCAGGATATTCTGCATGAAAGTGTTTTATTTAAAAAATGTATAGAATGACAAAAAAAAAGAAGAAAAATTGTACATTGTGTATAATGCTTCATTAGGAAATTGTTTTACATGAGTATCTGTATTTATTTGAATTTTTTGAACCGCCTACACCAGGTTTCTTATGTCAGATGCAATAAATGTTTGAATCTGAAACAAAATTGTTGTTGCATTATTGGTCACAAATTTAAAAGCACAAATTGACCTGTAAAAAAATGCCATAAGATTTTTTTTTTTAATTACTTTTATTACACACATTTTAAATTGAATGTGACAGAGACATTTTATAATGGCATTAGAAATGTTTCTTGAGCAATAAATCATATTTCATCATTCTTTCTGAAGGATCATGTGACACTGAAAACTTAAGTAATGACTGCTGAAAATTCAGCTTTGCCATCAAAGGAATGAGTTTAAAATTTCAAAGTTAAGATTGTGAAATTTCTCAGTATTACTGCTTTCATTCTCTCTCTCGCGCTCTATACATATTTTCCCTCTGCTTATTTGAAAATATTTACAGCAATGGAAAATTCCTGGAGGGCAGTGCGCCAACATGTAATGTCATTGCGTTACAGGCGTCCCGAGTTTAAATCCCAGCTCAAGGACCTTTCCCCCACTTTCCTTCCTGTCTGCTCTACATCGTAATAAAATTCCCAAAAAGACATTTGTAAAAAATATATATAGAAAAGAAAGGCGATAATGGATTCGAGCTCAAGCTACTTTATTGTGAATGAAAATTTCTTACACCTTACAGTCAAAGGAATCTAAAAGCATAAGAGTCCAATAAAAGTGACATCTAAGACAGATACCACCGGGGTCAGTGGTCACCTATGTGTTTAAAATCATCCAGAGCTTCCTTTAGCATAGATTCAGAGAGTAGTGGTTTTATTGAAGAGTGGCCACTGCATTCAATCAAGCCCAAGCAGTTTAAATATGTTCCATTGGGAAAATTAAATTGTTACCCTAGGGAGAATTGAGGAGGATCTTTCAAAAGACAAGCTTACAGACACATGATTTAAAACAAAAACAACGTTACTCTCCAAGGTTTGATCGCCAGAGAATTAAAGATCTGTTCTAAAACTGATGACAGGATAGTGGTGGATCATTTGAGCCTAACTGGCCATCTAAACATAAAATACAGGGAGGAAAAGCCCAACAAGGGGGAGAGTAAACAATTTAAGGCCAAACCTATACAAGACCTCATTTAAAACCGGCTACAAAGGAAAAAAAAAAAAAATCACATATGAAAGCAGCTCTAGACAATTCTTTAGTATAAAATACACGCACTCTCTTTGACTTGGTTTCAGTGTCTCTTTCACACAGAACATGAGGTACAGAACAGAAAACGGAAGAGGAGGTAATTACAGAAAGTGCAAGATCTGCAGACATAAAATTCCTGTTACTCGGCATCCATTCTTACGCAGACTACTCAGACCATAGGCCTCCCAGAGTCCAGGGCTGCTGGCCGTGTCGTCGGCCTACTGGCTCAATGAGCCGGTCTTTGGAGAAAGTCCTGTTTGTAGCTGATGGGTTATCTTGGCCTGTGATTGGCCAGCAAGAAGTCTTTATCTTTACAGGTTAGGCAGAGTTTGAGGTTCCTCAAAGATCCTCCAGCACACAAGTACGCCCAGGCCGCCATGATGGACAGTATGATGTAGGTCGGGATCAGACTGCCTTGATAGTGTGGATTCACAAATGTCTGTGTGGGAAAGAAAAAAGTACCAATACAAAGATGTTAAAACTGTGTCTCACATGATGCACTTGTGATCAGAGTGAGTCAGCTGCTTGTGTCTAATGCTCTTCTCTGAGTAACGATTACTGTTCGTGAGGGAACTGCGGGGGTTTGGGAGTTGATGAAAAAATAATTCAATTGAATGCAAAATTAAAATGAATATATGTGCTACAATTAATCAAAATAAAATGAAAATCACAAAACTGCTTTGCACAGTAAATACTGCTTCTTAAGAAATCCATCTCTGTATGTCCAGTGACTTTAATGTGAATTTTGGGATACAATGTTTGCACAATTTCCAACATTTCTGTGTATAAAGGTTCACTGGTATTCCGCCAAAATAAAAGCCTGAGGTTTTGAATGTTCTGAAACTGAAGAATTTAAGAAAATTATTCTGAATTATACTACG
>SCHK01444701.1:1964-14105 GCA_004124795.1 Poropuntius huangchuchieni
TCGCTGCTTATTAGTACTTATCAAGCACAAATATTAATGCCTTATTCTGCATGACCATATTCTAGATCTCTTTAACCTACCCAAACCTGACTACTACCTTACTAACTATTAATAAGCAGCAAATTAGGAGTTTATCGAGGGAAAACTCTTGGTCAATAGTGAATGTGTGCTCCTAAAGTGTCTAAAGTGTTGCCAAATTGTTTACAGAATTAAATTCATTAGGATGTACCAATATTAAAATTCAAGTCGGTCAGTTGGTCAGTCAATCAATCAATCAATCAATAATAAAAAAATTAAAAAATAAAAATTAAACACTAGAAACTAACATCAATCAGTCAATCAGTTTAAGTGATAGAAGTGAATTATCTGTAGCATATGCATAATATTATTATTGAANATGCTATAAGTGAATTATCTGTAGCATATGCATAATATTATTATTGAATTATTAGTGTTTTTAAAGACAAAAATGTAAAGATTCTGTCATAATGTACTTGGCATCACATCATTCCAAACCTGTGTGACTTTCTTTCTTTCTTTCGAACAAAAAAGAAGATTGGAAAAGAGATTTTCTTTTCATAGAAATAGGTATACGATAAATGTCCAATATCGACCATAAATATAAAAATTCAAAATGAACTTAATGTTTAGCTGTATATTACAAGAAACTGTCTGGGGGGCATAATTTGATTTCATGAAATAAAAAGTCACAAACTATTAATCACAACATATTATAAAGAGATACTACTTTCATCACACCGTAGAGATTAGAGATTAAATGACAACATCTGAATCCACTGTTTCAGCAAGAACATATAGCGATAAAAAAAAAGATGATTAAACAAACTACAAAGCATTCAAATAGAGGGTGAAACAGAAAGCCATTTGAGTACAGGTTTCTTACTCCCTAACTGAATCAGTGCAGGTCTGGGGTCAGAGAAACAAGGACCTATTCATCTACTCTGCGTTAGATGCTGTGAGGAGCAACATCCTACCCAGCACCACACCATTTATCAAAATATAATAAAAAAACACATTGAAAATAGACAATGTTAATGTTAAAAGAGTGACCCACAAATGCAATATACAATTTCCACACAAAATAAGATTTGTTGATGGGCCTCAGTTCTATATAACTTTGTATTGGCCCCTCATTTCTAGGCCATATGGGGAAAGAGAGAGAGAAAATAGCGCAATAAAAGCATGCATTGACCAGTTAATATCACGCTCGTGGCCTGAACCGTGTTCTTGAGCATCTCAGATGCGTAGTGCTGATGCTGCAAGCAGCATGCGTGTCTAACACAGATATTTCATTACCAATTCATATCTCCAACTGATCTCTCTCTCCAAATCACCACCAGATATAAATGACTTCCTCAAATGTTTTCCTCCATGTGTTATTTTGCCATTTATTTCCACTTCGGCGCTTATTTAAATGTTCGCCCCTCTCTCTTTCTCTCACTTATCTGCCATAGTGGTAAATAGGAGAATTCTTTACTTAATTCCATTAAGTTTGCGGCGCCGCTCCATCTCTCTGCGCTATGAGCATCAGTATTGCAGCTCGGCCTGTCTCTTAGCAGTTCTGCATGGCTGCTCTGGGATAGAACATGACAGTTACATTAATGTCTCTATGTAAATTGCCCCCTGCACATGGACCAACGGGCACAAAAAAAAGAAGAAGAAGAAAAACGCAGAGGGGCATCCATTGCCCCCGTGACAGCAGAAATTACAACAACATTCATTGTGTGTCGGCCCAGAACGCCCGAGTCTATTATGGAATACGGCAATTTCACTGAGTCTCCATCCAGGCAGATGGACAGGCAGGGCCAGCGCAGTGGCTAAAAAGCAATGACAGCCACTGATTCTCCCCCCTGCGGGCACCCTCTCTTTAACAAAGCAATGAAAAATAGAGAAGATGGGGGAGGTTAGGGAACCTGGGCGCATCAATAGACAGTTTGTGGCAGGTTTCAGTCAAAATGACACCTTGCTATACCGCGTTGTAAAAACTGATGTTTCCTGACTTATCAACATGCTTCTACAAACCACGATTTACCCATGTACATGAATATATATTCTATGTCTGAAAAACCATTTAATATCCTTGTATAAAACTTCATAGTCGAATAATTTTTTTTCATATAAACAAACATGTTTAGACACAAGAAAAACACATTTTTTTCATACAGTATTTTCATGAGTCTTAAGACATCATGAACGTGTGGGGTCATATCTTTTTTTTTTTTTTTTTTTGGAAAGAAATTGATAGTTTTATTTAGTTAGGATGCATTAAATTGATCAAAAATTGACAGTAACAACTTTTATATTGTCATTGTTATTTTATATGATTTTTATTCATTAAACAATGCTAAAAAATCATATAAATATTAGCCTAAACAGCAAAACTGTTTTCAACATTGACAAATATATTAATAATAATAATTAAAAAAAATCTTAAGCACCACGTCAGCATATTAGAATAATTTCTGATGGATCATTTGACATTAAAGACATTTTGCTTTTCCATCTCAGGAATAAATTACATTTTAAAAGAAATAAATATAAAAGAGTTTTAAATTGTAATAATATTTCAGAATATTACTGTCTGTACTGTATTTTTTTAATCAAATAAAGTAATAAATACATTTTGGATCTCTTAATTAAGTGTGGCATATGGCATACAAAAGTGGAAACTCTTCAGGAGTTTCAAAGTCGTCATCGGATTGGTTTGATTATAAAGGATTTCCGGGAGACTTGTGTGTTGCGTTCTTTAAAGTTCCACCTAGAAACAAAGATGACGTGACGCCAAACCCCCTCATGAAAGAAGGAAGCCGTTGTGATGACGAGCGCTTATCAGGATCAACTAAACGCTGGATTTTCAAAAGTATGTGAAATATTTAGAGTCTGCGGCACAGAATCTTTAAAATACGTCCAAGATTTTTACACACCGGTCTGTTATTGTGTCGACATTTCCACGCCCCGAAACGTGACGCTGAACGAAACGAACTGTGATTGTTTTTTTGACATGTCAGTCAGGCCTCATGGCCTCATGGGCGGGCCTTGGCCAATGAAAGCTGCCATAGATATCAGACCTTTAGCCGTCAGTCTGAAGGTCTGGCTACGCGAGACTACATACATTATATTAGGTGGCCTTAACTACTATGTACTTACATAAAAAAAATTGCAGTGTATCAAATGATTAATTTAAATGTAAGTACATAGTTGTTAATGCCACCTAACATAAAGTGGGACCTCACATTGCGATAGGAAACTGCAGGTGATACACATATGCATGAGTGCACAGTTACGCGCACATACAGCAAAATACATCAAGAAAAGCTCAGTGACATGCAAGACCCAGGAGAACATACCCTTTAATCTAGCCTAGGTCAGTTTAGTTTCCAGTGGAGATCTCCATGAGGCATTCTCTCACGTGCTGACATGTTGCCTTTAGTTGTCTATTTCAGGTCTTTTCCAAGGCCTTTTCGAACACCACTGTCACTGCAAGCCAAGTTTAAATTACACACAAGGAAAAGCCAAGGAAGGAAAGGCAATCACCACAGCTGGTCACCCTAAATTGTACAGAAAGCCAAGAAAAAACAAAGACAACAGAAACATGCTGTTTGAAATACTGACACCAGCTGTGCAATCTCAGAATAGAAACACAGAAACACACATGCACACAAATCCAGCATGGCAGTAAATCATTGTTGAAGATGTGTACGAGTAGAAAGGAATTACAGAATAAAGGACATCATATCTCTTTGAAGTCATCTTCAATTCTAGTCCTGCTGATTAAGAGGGGCATAAAGCAACTGTTCCTGTCGGTGTAGTTTAGGTTTAGAGGTGTGAGCGGATGGATTCCTGCTTGTGCAGTCAGAAGTACAGCTGCTGCTGAGACACACAATTCACTGACACTGTAGTCTGCATCTGAAGAGTCGAAAGCAGCGTCACAGTACAGGAAATGAAAGATAGCAATATTAATTGTTAAACTATTCTTTGTTGTGCAAAACTGAATATTAACACCAGCCTGAAATGAGGAATATGACTAATATTTTGAGGAGTTTACCTCAAACCGCCAGTAAATTTCAAATAGATTCCAATAATTTAACAATATAGTTCAAATAAAATATTTAATTAAGTAAGTTTTACATTTTTTTGGTGTTAAAATTATTTTTTTTTACAGGAAAATATAATGTTTTATATCTTACAATATTACATATCTTGTTTCAGAGTAAAAAGAAACATTGAAAAGAGTGAATAAATCATTTATCATTTAGGGTTAAACAGGTATTCTACATTAAAAATAAAACATCCAAAGTCATCCGTTAGAAAGTACAGTTAGACTGTGTCTACGGCTGGATATAAATGGAGCAGGACCCAAGGTGGAATCCCACAACTGTAAACTTCAAAGTGTGTGAAGTGTGTATCTACAGACAGAAAGGGTCTGAATGCTTTGTGGTGAGAGACAAAGCAGAGACAACACACAGCATTCAGAGTGAGGTGGAGGTCTCGCAGAAGGGGATTTCTGGAGAAGGGAGCGCTCAGGTTTTGAAGTTTGGGAGCATTCCCAGCATGAAAGCACAGTTAACTTAGTGAAGAACAAGAAAGAATCACATTAGGCTATGTCCTGAAGCCATGTGATCAGCATGTGACTAGTCCCAGCACTGTGGGCACTCACCCTCACACTTGCTACGAGACATATCAGACAGAGCAAGTGGATACCTGGAGGCCAATGACATGTTGGCAAAGTGTGTATGTGTTTGTTTTGAGTGTCACTGATCAGAGAGATGTGCTCTTAAGAAGTAGTAGGCATTCCCTCGCGGCAGACAGAATTCCAGTGCCCCTCTTTTCACACACTGAGGCTGTGTTCCAAAACACAGCTGCCTTGCAGGGGCCAGGTAAATGATTATGCATTAAATCAGGTAGAAAAAGAAATCTAAATGACCTTGTTTTATTTCAGTCAAAAATGTTTTTTAACATCACTAATCAACCTAAATACATTAATTTATGAAAAATGAATTTGGGTTAAAAACTCATTTTATGCATTAAATCAGGTAGAAACAGCTCTGTAAGGTAACAGTTGCTGGTTACCACTTTTTACAGTGAAGGTTTTGGAATAGAGCCATTATGCTCAATAGAAACAGAAATTAAATTAAAATCTACATCCTATATTTGACTCAGACTAAACGACTAAGAAAATATAAACAAACAACAAACAATACAGTGCTGGTATCATAAAGGAGCATTAATAATGCACGCAAACAAGAGGGGTGGTGACACAGGGGCTCTTAAAAAAAAAAAAAAAAGACATACAACAACAGAAACAATCCAAGACAATATTCCTGTAGGCCGCAGCCATCAGTCAAAATGATGAATGTGAGTAACTAAACTGTGGACATAGATCTGCCAGGTCTTGCCTGGTCCAACTGACATCGCATTTAATTATAACGCATGTCTAATTGAAAGCCCCCTGGAAAAAGGCGGGATATTGTGGTCTCTCTCTCTCTCTCTCTCTGCCCGTGGCAGGCCACGGAAAGTTAATTAATTAGGAGGCACCTCCTCCCTCCTTTATCTTGAGTTACTATCAGCCCTGCCTCACTGAGCTGATGAGATTTTCAGCCAGCTTTTCATCTCGTGGAAGAAAAAAAACAGAATGGCGTGAGGAGAGTGTTATCAAATGAGCTGTTGAAGCAGCCAGTGAATATGTCATTGACTGTGACTGCTCCCGGAGTGAATGGTGATTTATCCACATGACTCCCGTCATGCTAACCGTGTATGTGTGTGTTTGTGTGTGTGTGCGCATGGATACGTCTGTCAGTTCTCGTGGACCTCTTTTTCCCCTCATTCAACGCACACAGATGCGCATTAATACCTTTCTGCTCTCAAATTGGCCCTCAGCATCCCATCCAGCTACAACATGAACTTGTATCTTCTAGATAAAGATAAGGATCAATACTTTACAGTCCTGTGCAGAAAATGATGCTGCAAGCGAGATGCACTCCTTTATAAACTCAGATAGCACAATAACTTGAAAAGAAAATGAAAGACTCCACAAACTATGCTTTACAGCTTGTATGTGTTGAAAGCCAAGTAAACAGGATTTGTGAAACACTGACAGGGCGCCCACTGATCCCTTCAGTGCTGACTGCAGATGAGACACTTTAAAGATGTTTATATTTATCCATCTTCTGTATGTCTCTGTGTGTGTGTGTGTGTGTGAATTAATAATGTGAGTATCAGGCCACCAAAGACTTTCTGTCTCTTCATGATGGTGACTCTGACAACAAGGCAAACTACTTCCTCCACCATAAATGACGTACTTGTGGGTAGAGTTGGGACCAGAGCAGGTGGCTAAGACGGACCAGGCTGTGTTTTTAAGTGTGTGAGTGTCTCTTGCTCTGCCATAGAGGTAATTAGTGAACCCCTGAACCTGTGGAACTCTGTTGAAAGGCTGCCAGCAGCTAGTCAGCGGTAAATCAAGAACCTCAATGCCAAATCAAAAGAAATCAGTTGATCTCTGCATAAACATGAGATCGGAGACACACCAGGCGGCGTCTGCCTGCTCTGACACCCCAGTCCCATCAAATCACTCGCTTCAACACCCCCCCAACCCAGACACGCACACACACACAGACCATACCTGATATACAGAGCCAAAGTCACTAAAGTCACTAATGTTCATCTCACCTATAGACATACATTGTCTGTTTTGACCTAATTCTTTATTGAGAAAGAATTGTGAATTTATAAAAAGCAACAGTCTTTCACAATTATTATAATTAATCCGTCATCTCTAAGGTAGACCTGGGATGCATGTAACACTTCTTTGGTTTTGCTCCTTTATTTTGAAAATGTCTAAATGTTTTAATAAATTCTGTCTCAAATATCTTATTGGCCATATTATTGTGTCAACTAAATTTATAACTTAATCATGTGCAAAACAATTAAAGTATACAAAGGTATTGCTATATAGCTGTAATGGTGGTATGTCATACATGTACCAGTATACCAAAAAGCTCTGTACTGTGAACTGTTATATTTTATGTTGACATACTCGGTCTCAAATTGGCCCTCAGCATCCATCCAGCTACAACCTGAACATGACACCACCACCATGTGAACACCACCAAGCAAGACAACTGTCAAAAGCATGCCAACAGCAGTAAAAACTTTAAATTACAAAATAAAATTATGACTGAAAAACCAAATAAAAGAATATAATTCTACTAAGCTCAAAACTAAAAATATCGACATCGATGGTTACTGAAACAATGTGTTATTCTGAAAATACTGCACTTGTAAAGAGTGGATAAGCACTATAAGTGCATTTCACTTTAAATAAAAATCTAATTGCATTTATTGAACATAATGCTCACTCCTAAATTGTATTAATGTAATTCTTGAAATGCATTTTCAAAATATATTTTAAAGCGTAACTACCATACTTTCTCAAAAACACTATTTGTTGCATATACTATGGAAAAGAACACGGCTGACGAGATCACTCAGATACACCTTTAGCCACTAGCGCATCAGCACTTGCTCAGTAATTAGCACGTTAAGAAATCAGCGTTGTTATATTTCAACATTCCCACTATGACTAAAAAGAACAGGTATGCATCATTATCACCTCTTAGATGTAGAATTAAACATTTTTCTAAAGATGCTCGCTCATTTAAACATGGAGACAACGGCACCGGGTAATTCGCGACATATCAGGTACGAGGAAAACATTTTTATTATAATTAGATGCTAATTAGCAAGATAAAAACAGTACGGGATCTCGGTTGAAGTCCTGATAATGAAAATCATCAGAGAGCAATGTCATACTACAGTGTGTGCTACAAAATCCTTAAGGATCCAGGTGATTTTAATAAACACAAAGCAGCCAGACTGAATTGTATGACCGTTTGAGTGAGTGAGTGAACAGACATGCCTTATTCTTTTCTCTCCGAGCCCTAATTGGCCCAGTCAACAGCAGCCTGGCCACATCAGCGTTATATACTCAGACACATCCATTTGTTTAACAACCTCGAGCGTTTGAAGAAGACAGATGAAAGGGGAGTCTTGGACAACTGCATTAGAGCCTCCCGACCACAAAAGAAATACCCTGCTTCATTAAAATGATAATACGGCAAAAAGACCACAGCCCACGTGCGTACTCTCTGAAGTACACAAAGCCTCGTATTAGTCTGCGCAGCTACAGTAGATACCCCCCCCCCCTCTTTCCAATCAAATCGAACTGTCATCTGAGGAGACAGGTCATTTACATTCATGATAAAATGATCTTGCATTTTTTATTTGTCTTGGAAATTAAAGACTTACTTAATCATTGTGGATTGAAGTGGGGGCCCGGGCGATGTAGTCATGTGTTTCTGATTGCATTAGGACTGATGTGGCGTGGCGTGATGGATATTTAATAGTTAAGCTGTCCCTCTGTATCATGTCACGGGCCCCTGATGCGCCCGTAGCTCTGCAGTACGGTGGCGGTTGCAGGATAGCTTTAATTATTAGGCCGATCATGGGAGTAGGTCTGGAAGAGAAGAAAAAGAGAGAGCACCTTTACCTGTGTCTGACCTAACACTTGATATTGGTGTCAGAATGAACTTTTAAGCAGTTCAAAGGGAAAGTTCACCTAAAAATGATAATGAACCCTCATGCCGTTCTAAAGCTGGAACACAAAATAAGATGTCTTGGACCACAACGTTTTATTTTATTTGATATATTTTAAGTTCCTCAGAAAAAAAAGAAATGCTGTAAATTTCATTTTTGTGAATTGCATATATACATTTACACACTATCATTCAAGGATGCATTGAACTTATCAAAAGTGAAAGTGAAGACATTAATGTGCAAAATGTTCTTTTGAGCTTTCTATTATATCAAAGAATCTTGAAAATAATGTATCACTTTGCACAAAAATGTTAAGTAGCACAACTGTTTTCAGCATAACACAATATGTTTCTGGACTATCAAATCAGCATATTAAAATGATTTCTGAAGGATTATGAAAACTTAAGAGATGGCTGCTGAAAATTCAACTTACAGGACAGATGACATTTAAAATGTGTGACCCCATGACCACAAAACCAGCCATAAGGGTCAATTTTTTTTTAAATTGAAGTTCATACATAATCTGAAAGCTGAATAAATAAGCTTTCCATTGATGTTTGGAAAAAAATAAATAAATAATCGCCTTTAAAGTTGCCAAATGAAGTTCTTAGCAATGCATACAGTATTACTAATCAAAAATTAAGTTTTGATATATTTATGGTAGGAAATTTACAAAATATCTTCATGGAACATGATCTTGACTTAATATCCTAATGACTTTTGGCATAAAAGAAAAATCAATAATTCTGACCTGCACAATGTATTGTTGGCTATTGCTACAAATATAGCCATGCTACTTATGACTGATTTTGTGGTCCAGGGTCACATTTATTAAAATAACATTTATTTAAAATAATATAATAATAAGAATTAACATAATAAATGACAATATTACAGTTTTTAGAATACATAACTACAGCAAGCCCCTGTGAATTTCTGATACGATTTATCAATTGCAGAGAAAATGGCACTAGTGGTGTGGCTTTAGGAGGCCATAAATGAAGCCATTCACAAAGTGAAAGTCAGAAAACATCAAATATTATTTTGTACTTGCAGAAATCATAATACTGTGAATCTTGAAAGTTTGTTCAATACATATTTGTAGACCACCTCTTTCTGCACAAATGTGGTTAAACACAATGGCCGCTTTATGAGTCAATAGTAAGAATGAAGGGCTGCTCTCGCGGTGGCATCTTTTTTTCTCTGCCGCCTGAAACAGATGATGGGCCATCTGCTAGAGGACAATGCTAATCACAGGGCGGCGCGCAACGCTGGTGTGGATGAATGGCCAGGCTGGGCTCTCACATGTCGAGTGGCTCGTCCCACAATGCCGAGCGCCGGTCTGCCAAGTCCAGTCCTCTGCTCTGGCCCTGCCTCTTTCCTGTACCCACGCTCCCGCCAGACAGCCACCACACACATGGCGTTTCCTGTCAATTCAGGAAGTTTTTGGTTGTGGTCCCACTGATCCCACTGACACAAATGGGTAACAACATGGATGTTTAGTCATTTCCTACTTCCTCGTAGAAGTTACGGGTCAATGACTATTCTCTAAATGATCACTGATGGGTTACATCTGCATACTTTGAGAGGTTTTGTTTTGTTTGGATTTGACGCCGTTTCTTTCCCCCGTCTCTCATCTGGTAGTGAAGAATCGACTGGTAGATGTGTCAATTGAAATCAATTATCACAGTTATTATCTTAGAGAAGCCACTCTCGCGGTTTCAGAAAAGAGCGATATTTTGCACCACGCTAAGCGGATACAGAAGCCAGACGTCCCAAACACAGGCAGTTAACGTTAAATGGAGTATTACATTCTTCATCCGTCGATATTTCATGGGTGGGCCCCTGACACGATCACCCTTCCAACCACCTCAACTACAAATATAGCCTGCAAAAATCAAACAGCCATCCTCTTTCTCAGCATTAACGTTTACAACACCAGGAAATTGGTCCTTAATTCCTTTATCCTCCGAAAATGTGGGAAGCTAATCAGGCCTTACACATTTTTATGAGCGAATAAAAGCCAGTGCCAGGTTTGAGCACTGCGTTGCGTTGGGTGCAGAACACTGGTCCTGTCCTCATGTTCACGATGCTTTCCAGCTGTGGCTGAGGCCGCACTGCAACACTGCGTGTTTGACTGAAGAAACAACATGAATCAGGCTTGTACCCAAGGCTGTGATGCTTCCAGCTCTGCTTGAGTTGCTATTGTAGTGTGTGTTGAAGCAGATGTGATTCTGTAACAGCGGTGTCCCCGTTCCTGTCTGATTAGGTGTGTCCTCTTAAAAACGTCACAGCTGTGGCATTTTATGTGTATTTACAATGATGGATACACAATGCCACAAGCAGAAATTATAGGGAATGCTGGCGATAAACTGAAAAAGTCTTGCAATTTGGAGCTTGTTAAAGGAATCGGGAGCGTTTGTGGAGGAAGCCAGATTGTAATGCCCCTCGGTCTCCATTTTGGGCCTGAGGCTTTGTCTTAAACTGTTGACTATGGTTTACTCTGGCTGGAAAACCTTGCAGATGTCAAAAACAGTTGTGCGTAACAGGCTTAATATAATTCACTTACATTTGCTTACATTTTTAATTTAACGTCATAATAAATCAGTAAATTAGAACAGAATTTTATGCACAGGAAATGATTTAAACTATTAAAATCTTAGCTAATTGTTGTAAGCCTTTTAGGCCTTATGCGTCAAGACAAATTACAATTAATATAATAATTTTTCTTTTAGCATGGTTTTAGCAATTTAAAACTTTTATACAGGGAGTATCTCTTTCCGTTCCTTTCCGCCATGGCACTTCATTCTAATGTACCAGGGCTTAGCAAAGCGGATTCCATGTAGAAAATAAAAGCCCAGACAACTGCATTACTGTCCGACCTGTCAGGATCTTTAAATATATGCTCAATCCTCTCTGCCAAGCCCTTAAAAGCAGCGCTGGCAAAGAAAGCAAACTGGGAGTGACAAAAGCACGTCGTTTGGGGGGCTGTGATTTTAGTTGAGGAGAATGGACTTTTAAATGTATTTTTATACATTCACAAGGAGTTCATTCTGTTCCCCATGAATCAATAATAAGCAGTGTGCCACAGACCCGGGATACAATTATCCACCCTGAAGAAGCTCACCTGTCACAATGATGTCTGAGGAACTGAATATGCTGTCAGGTGTAATGGCGTTCATTTTGCTGTTCCCACAGAACCGGGGCCTGCAGCAGCTCTAACATGGAAGCTTCTTAGGATTCACCATCAGGCCTAAAAGAACATGACGGTATATACACTATACACACACAGACATACTATACATAGACATTACTACAGTATGCTCCAGTTCCTTACTGGTTCTGTTAATGATTCTCTTATTATTTTGTAGAAAACATATTATTTAAAAACTAAAAAAAAAGCTAAATGATCAAATCATTTCAAGATTAAGTGAATTTAAACAATTCTTGTAAAATGAATTTAAAACAATTCTCGCAAAAGGAGTGTTAACATGTTACACAGACTTAATTACGTTTTTTTTTTTTTTT